>PVKS010003710.1:61675-100841 GCA_004027875.1 Aplodontia rufa | reverse complement strand
TTTTTTTTTTTTTTTTTTTTTAAAGAGAGAGGGACAGTGAGAGAGACACAGAAAGAGAGAAACAACTTTATTTAGTTTTTCACATGGCCTTAGTTGCTCCAACACTCAGTTGTATACGTGGTGCTGGGGTTTGAACCCAGGCCCTCGTGCTTGCTAGGCAAGTGCTGAAACCTCTGAGCCACCGCTCCAGCCCCTTCTTTTGTGTTCTTAATGGCTGTGTGTGTAACTTCTTTGGAGAAATGTCTACACATCATTTGCCCATTTAAAAATTGGGCTGTCTTTTTTATTGCATTATAAGAGTTTTGTGTTTTTTTAAAATGTATTCTAGTCATAAGTCCTTTATCAAATATGTGATTTATAAACATTTTCTCCCATTCTATGAATTACCTTTTTTGCTTTCTTGTGATTATTTGCAGCTCAAAGCTTTTTTTTTTTTTTTTTTTTTTAAAGAGAGAGGGACAGTGAGAGAGACACAGAAAGAGAGAAACAACTTTATTTAGTTTTTCACATGGCCTTAGTTGCTCCAACACTCAGTTGTATACGTGGTGCTGGGGTTTGAACCCAGGCCCTCGTGCTTGCCAGGCAAGCGCCGAAACTGCTGAGCCACTGCTCCAGCCCCTTTTTAATTTTTTTTAAAAAGAGAGAGAGATAGTGAGAGAGAGAGAAAGAGAGATCAATTTTATTTAGTTTTTCATGTGGTTTTCATTGCTCTGACAGTTGTGTATGTGGTGCCAGGGTTTGAATTCATGTCCTTGCTCATGCCAGGCAAGCACTGTAGCTGCTGAGCCACCGCTCCAGCCCCAAAGCTTTTTAATTTTGATGTGGTCCAGTTTATCTACATTTTATTTTATTGATTGTGCTTTAAATTTCATATCTAGCTTAAAGTAACGAAGATTTATTTCTGTTGTCTTATAGGAGTAGTATGGTTTTAATTCACAAAGAAGTTTATGATCCATTTTGAATTTATCATTGCATATGATGTGAGGTTGAGTTACAGCTTCATTCTTTGGCTCATGGGTACCTAGTTATTGCAACACTGTTCATTGAAATAATTATTCTTTTCCTAGGTCAACTGATATTTGACAAAGATGTCAAAGCAGTTCAATGAGGAAAGGATGACATCTCCAACAAATAGTGTTGAGACAATTAGATATCCATATGCAAAATATGAGCCTCATCCTCATGCCAAATACCCAGCCTGGTTCTAAATGGGTCACAACCCTCAGTGTAAGAACTACTGCTACTGTGCAGACTCCTCAAAAAATTAGGGCTGGAACTGCCTTATGATCCAGCTATCCCACTTCTGAGTATTTTCCCAAAAGAGCTAGAATCAGCATGTTATAGAGATACAGCTTCATAAATGTTTATAGCAGCTCAACTTACTGTAGCTAAACTATGGAACCAACCCAGATGCCCCTCACTTGATGAATAGATTAAAAAACTGTGGTACATATATACAATGGAATACTAATATCCCAAACTCAGACTCAAGGGCCGAATGTTTTCTCTCATTTGCGGAAGCTAGAATACAATCGGAAACAGTATGATAGATGGCTAAGCAAACAATAACCTCAACATGTATGAATTTTTACATGAACAGGGGGAATCTTGCCTATGATACTGGGGGATGAAGGGAGGGGTCAGGGAGGTGGAGAGGGAATAGGAAGGATATCAAGGAGACCAGAGGAAAGGAGTATGAGGGAATCAACTCAGAGGGGAACCTCCGACTTCCATGAGAAGTCCAATTAACATGGGGGTCTAATAGGGGGAAACATGGAACCATGGGGAACCCAAGGGGAGAAACCATGGAATGGCATCAGCCTTAGCTTGCTCTGTCATTATACATTAGTTCTTGATTGTTTGATAATGATTCCCTCCTAATTGTAAGACTATATTTAACAAATAAAAAAAAAACAAGAACTACTGCTATAAAACTTCTACAAAATAAGAGAAAAAAGAATCTTAGTGACCTGGGGCTAAGGAAAGCATGAACCATAAATGTGAAAAATGATGGATTGCACTTATTAGAAATTTTAAAATTTTCCTTCCAAAGGACCATGGTAAGAAAGTGAAAAGGCAAACTGCATCTGATAAAGGACTTAAATGTAGAATAATAAATATCTCTTGCTACTTAATATTACAAAGAAAAACAATTTAATTTAAAAAATGAGCAAGACATGTGCACAGACATTTCATCAAAGATTATATATGAATATCAAATAATAATATGAAAAATTCTTGACACTCTTACTCACTAGAGAAATGCAAATCTGAACCACAGTACACACCCATTAGACTCCCTGAAATTAAAAAGACTGACCATGTCATGTCATGGCAAGAATGTGGAGCGTTCGCATTCCATTAGCATTCGTGCATGGCTAGTGGATGTAAATGTGCAATCACTTTGGAAAACAGTTAACAGTTACTGAAAATGCCGAATGCGTACCTACAGTCCACTTTCAGGCATTTACCCAAAGGAAATGAAACTACAAGTCTCCCAAAGCACATGTACATGAATGTGCAGAAAATGTTGTAAAAAATAGGGTGTAATTACCATAAGATCTAATTCTTAAAGTGGTACGTAAGGTCATTTTAAAGTAATATTATTTATTAGGCATTTGTGGCCGGCTGAGCAGTGAATCAGATGTAACCAGCTGTGCTTTGATGGCTCCTTAGTTTAACATGGCTGCTTTACTCAATCTATTGGTACATGAAACTCATAGATTACATTAAAGTATAATTTTGTGCAAAAAACTCTATTATAACTACACTAAGAGAAATAAAAGTGAAATGGAAAATTCAATCATGATCTACTTTTTGGACAAATTGACTCATTTATTTTTCCTTGTTCCCATCTGGTACTCGTCTGCAATGCATAAAACATTTTTACATAGTTGTAAAAATCCAATTTTGCATTCAGCTTTTGAAAAACAATTGTAATATTGTAAACTGTTTTCCATATTGCTGCTTAGTCTTCCCAATTATTTTTAATGATGGTGTTATTTACTCTGTGGATTTACCACTCTTTAACATTTCCCTTATCGCTAGATCTATTTATGTTCTTTTTTAAGTTGCTATTAGAAGAAAATATTGTAGTTAATATTTTTGTGTGTATAATATTTTCTTTCATTTTAACTTACCTACTTGGGATCTATTTCTAGGCGTTGGATCAAAACATTTCTATAGCTCTTGATATAGGTTATCAAGTAGATTTCATTTATTCATTCATCAAGTATTTTTTGAGTGCTTTCTTCTCCCCAGGTGCTGATTTAGTGTTGGGTTACAGTGGTGAGGGGAAGCTTACAGCCTCCTTTTATGGATCCTACCATCCAGCTGGGGAGACAGACTCCACCTTGTCCTCACAGATGGACAGAACTATAATCATGCTGAGTGTCACCAAGGAGGGAAGCATGGAGCTCTAACAGTATCCGAGGGTGGCACCTACTTTGTCTGGGTGTTCGTGGGAGGACTTCCTAAGGAATAAGTAACCATGATAGGGATTAAGGATAACTAGGAGCTAAATAGACAAAATTTGTTCTTTACAAATTCTGTAAAGAACAGAATTCTGGATTCTAGGCAGAGGGCATATGCAGAAACCTTTTTTTTTTTTTTTAAACTGGGGATTGAACCCAGGGGTGCTCAACCACTGAGCCACAACCCCAGTCCTTTTATTTATTTATTTATTTTTATTTTGAGAGAGGGTCTCCCTAAGTTCCTTAGGGCCTTGCTAAGTTGCTGAGGCTGACTTTGAACATGTGATCCTCCTGCCTCAGCCTCCTGAGTCCCTGGGATTACAGGCATGCGCCATTACCCCTGGCTTGCAAATGTCTTGATAGTGTGTTTGATTTAAGATGTAGCAGGGAGGGGAGGGAGAAGGGAATATGAGGGTCATACCTAGATTCCTGACATAAGAAAGAGGACACGTAGTGGTGCCATGCACAGATATAAGAAACGATGAATGGAAAAGGACCAGATTAGGTGGCATTGTACATAGGGTTCAAGTGACTTTGTGATAGAGGAGCTGTCAGGTGGACAGTTGGACTGTGAGTCTGAAACTCAGGGCAGAGTTTGGGTTAGCGCCATGAACACATGTCATTAGTATGGAAAGGGTGACTGAAGTCACAGGCATGGGTGAGCTTGCGTGGGGAGAAAGGCAGAGAGTGAATGCAGTCTGAAGGGGGCCAGGTGGAGGGAGATGGCTGGCTAAGGACGATGCAAGAGATATGGGAGGAAAAGCAGAAGGACCTCACGTCACAGGACAAGGGGAGAGGGTGACAGGAAAGAGTGCTGTCAGTATCAAATGCTGCCCAGAGGTCCCGGGAAATATGTTTAGAGCAGTGGTGTCCTCGGCAGGACGTGATGATGGAGAGACAGGCAGAACGGAGGGATGAAGGAGAATCAAGGCCACAGAGATGCGAGTCTGCAGCCTTTGCCAGGAGAAGGTAGGCGAGGGCTCGAGCAAGGTTGTTGTTTTCTGGTTTCTCCAGGAAGGAGGACTTGTGGGTTCTGAATGCTGATGGGAAAACGTGGGCTGAGAGCCGGAGGGTGACTGTGAAGGGAGAATTGAGCTCTGATCAGGCCCTTTAGTGAGTGGGTGGGAGGGGACGAGGTCTGAGGCACAGGGCAAAGGTCGAGTTAGGCTAGGAGAAGGGACATCTCCTTTTTTATAACAGGGCTGTACCCATTTATAAGATGTCCAACTGAGGCCTGGGAAGAGCCCAGCGTTTGGTTTAACGTATGCTGCTGTCATCTCAAAGAGTCACCACCCTGCGAGTTTGCCCCGTGCCTGCGGGTGATGCCGCCGCTCCTGCCTCTCACAATTTCACCCAGATCTCTCCAGAACAGAAGATAATCAGGGAAACCTTTTTGTTATGGCTGTTCATTTAATAGATGGAAATGCACAGCCCACTCGTTTTAATTTGCATTTCTTTGATTGCTGGCCAGGTCGGCTGTATTTCCCCGCGTCTGTTTACTAACCGTGTTTCCTTTTGTGTGAGCTGCTTGTGTCCACCGCTCATTTATGATGTGTTCAAATGCCAAAGCACAGCTTCGTCTGAGGGGATGAATCACCAGTCTGTTGAAACGTATGGAGAGAGTGTTTTCTGCAGAAGCAGCATGGGGTTTCGGGGAGGAAGGCCCAGGCAGGGTGCCTTGGGAGGCAAATCTCCATGTTTTTAGGTCAGCAAAGAGCAATCCTAGGCACATGCCCGGGGGCCTTTACCAACCACCTTCCCACCTAGCTTCTCCCCTCCTCCTGGGCTGTCTGAAAGCCAGTGCTCACCTCTCTGCTGCTTCTGCTTGGGTGCCCTTCTCCCCTCTGCATCCCCATGACCAGACTCATGGCACGGGTTTGTGCTGATATTCAAGCACACGAGTGGTTATTGATCTGGCATCCGTTTCCCCTTCTAGGCCACCAGCTCCTTCGTGCCTCCACCCATCTCCTCCTATCTCCCTCCCTCCCGTGGTGTCTGCACGAACCAGATGCTCAATCTATGCTGCAAATCGGTAAAACCAAGTGGCAAGTGGTGTTCGGAAGCTCTCTGGGCCGCTTGCTTCTCCTCCTACACAGTTCTTTTGCCACTCAGTTTTTCTGAGCACACCCGAGCCTCTCTTTCACCCAGGACACCAATCTTAAGGACTGAAGTTCCCTGGAATGTTCAGTCGAGAGATCAAGGGAGCCAGGATGCTGCCCATCAGAACTGTTGGTCCCTTATTATGGTGAAGGGCTGGCGGGTGGGCTTTGGATCCAGATTAATATGTGTTCCCATCTAACTTTGCTACTACTGTGAATTCTGAAGCTAGTTTCTATATCTAAAAAGGGATTTGCTTATTTATTTATTTGTACTGAAGATATTTAATCCCTTGGCACTTAATCACTGAGTCACATCCCCAACCTTTTATATTTTGAGTCAGTGTCTCACTAAGTTGCTTAGAGCCTCACTAAGTTGCTGAGGCTGACCTCAAACTTGAGATCCTCCTGTCTCAGCTTCCCTAGATGCTGAGATTATAAGCACCACTGCACCTGGCTGGGACTTGCTTATTTAGCAGGATGTTAGGAAGATGAAATGAGATGAACAATATAAAAACACATACCCTAGTACCTGGTGCACTGGAGGCACTCACATCTCTGGAATTGGTTAGAGTCTTCTTGTTAGCACTGGACCCAATGAGCAAAAGGAGTAAGAAAAAAGATTTCCACCAGAATTTTACAGTAATCATGGCTGTCCAATGATGGAATGAGCTCTTTGGAAGGAAGTGAGTTGCCTTCCATAGAGATATGAATGTGAAGATGAGGATGTTATAAAGGGGAGTTGAGCTTCATGTATTGGGCTGGGCTAATCCTCTAGAGACTTTTAGGGTCTCCATCCAACCTTGAGGAACTTGGATTCCGTGACCGAGACTGGAAAGCTCACCATCATATACCATCTGTTGGAGAATCCATTCCCTTCCCTCCTTTCCAAAAGGGCTCTGACCTCACCTAGCCAACCAGCTCATCCTATCCCCCAGCTGCAGGTGCTGGTTCGGAAGTAGCGTTTCAAACTAATAAGGTGTTTGCCTCAGGGTTTCTAAAAGAACTGTCCCCTCACATCTACCAAACACAAAGGAGCTACCAGAGAGAGAGAGAGAGAGAGAGAGAGAACTAGAGAGAGAAAAAGAGAATGCACTGGAGAGGGAGAGTGGGAAACCAAGTGGGAGAAGGTAAGAGTATCATAAAATACAAGACACCTTGTGAAATTTGAATTTCATATAAATGACAAATAAATTTTTAGTATAAGTATGTCCCAAATATTCATGGAACATACTTGTACCAAAAAATATAATGTTTATTTGAAATTTCTGATTTAATTAGACAACCTATTTTTTTTTCTTGTTAATTGTAGCAACCCGGTGATTCCATACACAACAGAGAGGTATAAGAAACTGGGTACTTGGTGACATATTTGAGCTACTGGATTAAGCCTTACCTAAAGTCCATATTTATGAAATTTTTGGGTCCAGGAACCCAGATTACTAGATTTGAAACTAGTTGTTTGTTTTTCACAACCTTACTTATCTTAGCAGATTTATCAAAAACTGAAAAGTTTGGTTTTGTTGGAATGCAGCTGTTGTCTGAAGGCTTGCTTTGCACTCTGACCGCCTTGGTTGGGAACCTCTGGACGGACGGCTCTGTTACTGCTCTTGGACAAGCATCCCTGCAGACACTCGCTAGGCTGTCTTTATTTTTAGCTGGAGACCTTTACGAGAAGTGAGAAGCGCAGTGAGAAGCGCAGTTTTGTCTTCAGCTTCCTCTCCCCCCACCCAGAGTGGTCTGAGCAGAGGCCAGCTCCCTCCGAGAAGTCATTAGCGCCTGCCTGGAGGCCCCAGCCCTGCACACAGACCAGCCAGTGTCTGCCTGGCTCCGGGGCACTGAGGAGCTGCCTGGGGACTAACAGAAAATTGACCAGCTTGTTTTTCTTCGGGACCAGAAGAAACCAGCTCCTTTTAATTCCCAATGGCTGGGCTTGGAAACCTAGCTTGCCAGAAGAGAGGGAGGGAGGAAAGAAGTGGTCCTTTTGGGGAAGCTCTGGCCAAGGCATGAAAGAGGCAGGATTTTGCTGGAAATTGTGCACCCTGGCCAAGACCAGGTGGAAAGATCAATTTGGGCTTTATGAATTGGCCCCTTCATTTTTTTGGGGGGGGGTCTGATTTTCCTCATCTGTAAAACAGGATTGGGCCATCAGACCAAATACCGGATATCAATCTGGGCTCAGCCCAGGGGAATGACATGGGCCCTATTTCCAACCAGGCCTACGAGTTGAGGCAGGAGCTGGGTGGGGGCAGGTCATGAGCCCAGAGGTGAGGCAGGCCCAGCGACAATAACACTGACTCTGACATCTACTCAGCTCGATCTTGAGAACAAGCTGGGCAAAATAGCACTATTCGAACAGGCACCTGTAGCCTCTCCCTCTCATTCTGACCCCACCTTACCCAGATCCCAACCCTCAACTCCATGTTCACCCCATAGACCTTGCATTTGGTGTTTCAGGACTGTGGTCACAATCTCTTGCATTCTCGGGATGCTGATTTAACACTGCCCTTTTGGTCTTTGGGGGTTTGGACATCCTCAGGTGGGAATCCCTCCTCTGGAGTATTAGTTAAGTGTTGCTGCTGTAACAAATAGATCAACAAATATAATGGGGAACCATAATGTACTTTGATTTCATGCCTCATCAAACCAGCCAGGGCTCAGGTGATAAACGTGGGCACATCTTTCTCCATGCCGCTGTTCACAGACTCTGCTGATGGTAGGTGTCCCATTTTTAAAACGGCTTCCAAAGTCATGCTGAAGATCACCATCTCAGTTAACCAGAAAGAAAGGATGTGCGGGCATTTCATGAGTTGGGCTTTCCATTAGAATGTGGATTCATTTTCATTGGTTATAACTCAGCTGAATGCCACACTCAAAGACAAGCATGTGGCCGGGTCATATGCTCAGGGTGAAGAGGACACGGATTGATTGCCTGAGTGGCTAGGCAGTCTCCACCATATCCTGGTTTAGCCCACTGGCATTGTTGAGCCTGGGCTATTCACCCACCCTGGCTTGGATTCTGGGCCTAGCCAAGTGTTCCTGAAAATCCTCTGATTTGGATGCAAGTATTTGGGGATTTTGGAAAGTGCCATTTCTCTTGCAGAGCATGGAGTGGAGAGCCAGGCAGGATGAGGCACAACTGCTCATCACTGTCACGAACCACCTGGCATCCGGGCCAGGGGAGGACCCTGTTGAGGACAGGCTTGTTGGGAAGCTCCCAGGAACCTCAAGGGCTGCTTCCCAACTCCATGACTCTGACATTTCCCAGGAACACGTAGTGCGTGTGTGAAGAACACAAAATAACGGCAGCATAGTGGCAGCATCAGCATCGCCATCCCCATTTTACAGGAAGCAGCAAGGAGCAAGACTCAGAAACTGACTTTTTTTTTTTAACTGGGGGTTGAACCCGGTAGCATTTTACCCCTGAACCTCAATCCCAGCCCTTTCTATTTTTTATTTTGAGACAAGGCTTTACTAAGTTTCTGAGGCTGGCCTGGAACTTGTGATCTTCCTGCCTCTGCTACCTGAGTTGCTGAGATTGCAGGCATGCGCCACCATGCTCTGGAGAAACTCACTCTCACTCCTCTGAGAGCAAGCTATAAGCCAGGGTTTGGAAACAGGTGGTGGACTCCGCGTCCCACACTTCTCTTGTGTGGCACGCTTTCCCTCTTTCTCTTCCATATGGCCTTCCACTAAGTGCCACCTACCACGAAGCCTGTGGCTCTTGTCACTGAATTTCTCCTGCTCTTCCCCTGCATCCCGTTAAGATCTACCTGTGATAGAAGCTTGTGTGTCTCATCGCCCGGGGGCAGAGGCCACGTCCTCACTCCCCGAGCCTCCCTGTCTGATAGTAGCATACGCGTAAACTTACATTCACCAAATGAGCACCTTCCTCCAAGAATTCTTGAGTTCAGCTAAGTGGAAAATCTAAGCCAACCATGAAAGAAAGATCAAAAGACAACTTATAGTAGAACACACTTGCTTCTGTGTTTTTTTTCTTCACACCGTGTTCCCTTCTCTGCTTGGTTTTCCCAGGCGGGCTTCCATGGGGCTTGGCTGCTTCACTCTGGCTAGAGAATTTCCTAACATTTTGTTTATTATTAGTAGTTCTACTACTATGAATAGCTGCAATTTACAGAGCCTCTAAGCCATCCTCCTTGAGTGCAGGGCCTGCGTGGCCCCCGGGACCCAGCTCCGGTCTGGCGCGTGTGCTTCCCATGTGTGTTCTGGGGATAAATGAATGGACCCATTTAGTACCAGGCATTGGGTCAGACTCTAAATACATTACTTTCCATCTTCAAAACCACCCAGCGAGGAAAGTATTATAATCATTATTTTATAGATGAAGAAACTGAGGCTTAGTGAGGTTAGGGTAATTGACCCAATGTCAGAGAGCTAAAATGTGGGGAAACCTCAGATGCCACCCAATGACGGTTGAACTCCAGAGTGGTGACTAAATCATGCTGGTGCCCCCTACCAGCCTGCGCTCTCTCCCTTTTGTTTGCCCACTCACCTACTAAGGAAAGGTTTTTGAGGACTATGATGTGGGTGGAGCAGTGTAGGGCTCAACAGTGCAGACATAGCTTTGGCCCTGGGGGAGTTCATGGACCAGTGTTCAAGACAGATATTGAACAAGAAGACCGCTGGCTAGATACACACTTGAAAGGATGGGAAGTGACACTGGGGAAAGACAGGAATGCCATGAGGGACTTTCTTGGCTTGGGTGGTCATAGGAAGCTTGGACCCAGAGGATAGAGAGTAATAAAGGGGTCAGGTGCAGTGGCGCACGCCTGTAATCCCAGCAACTCAGGAGGCTGAGACAGGAGGAGCACAAGTTCAAAGCCAGCCTCAGCAACTTAGCCCCTAAGCAACTTACCAAGATGCTGTCTCAAAATAAAAATATAAAAAGGACTGGAGATGTTGCTCAGTGGTTTGCCATCCATGGGTTCAATCCCTGGTACCAAAAGAAAAAAAGAGAGAGAGAGAGAGGGAGAGAGAGTAACAAAGGGCGGGGACATGGTGAAGGCTGTTCCAGGCAATGGGAGCAGTATAAGGCAGTGGCGGGGCTCCAGGCAAAAAAGAAGACAGAAGACAGGCCAGCGCGTCTGGGGCTGGGCTTTAGGAGAATCTGGACAAAGGAGAGCTGTAGGGGCTGGAACAGTGGCTCCGCAGTTACAGCACTTGCCTGGCATCCACAAGGACATGGGTTTGAACCCCAGCACCACGTACACAATGAAGTGTCGAAACAATGAAGGCCACATGAAAAACTAAATAAAATTGATTCTCTCTCTCTCTCTCACTGTCCCTCTCTCGCTGTATTTATTTATTTTTTAGAGAGAGGGACAGAGAGAGAGAGAATGACAGAATCAACTTTATTTAGTTTTTGCCTGTGGCTTTCATTTCAGACACTGTTGTGCACGTGGTGCTGGGGTTCGAACTCAGGTCCTCATGCATGCCAGGCAAGCACCGTAACTGCGGAGCCACTGCTCCAGTCCCGCCTCTCTCTCTTTAAAAAAACAAAAACAAAAAGTGGAGAGCAGAGGGCAGGGCCCCGGGGTGAGCAGCTGTACTCTGAGGGCCATGGAGGACCAGGGATGAGCAGGAAGGAGGGGAACTCTGCAGTGATCCCATTGGATGGAGACCAGACTGCAGCAGGGAGGAGGTGCCACAATAGGCAGAGATGGAGTAGAATCAACAGGGCCCAGTGAGGAGCCTGCGGAGGAGCCAGGAGTTCCCAATGTCGCTAAATCCAGGGGTGGAGCTAAATCCAGTTTGCACAAATAGCGGGGATCCTGTACTGGGCTTTCCACGAACTTCTGGTGGAGGTGCTCACGTTTGTCCCACCAAATCCAAACATTTGAGTCTCCCTTTCAAGCATAAGAGATAGAAGGGTACGCAAGTGAATGCTGGTTCTACCTGTGAGCACAGGCTCGTTGCAGAGCTAGAGTCTGACTCTGAGAAGGCGCTGAGGCCCTCAGAGGGGAAGATCAGTGGGTGGGTCTGGCCCCGAGTGTGGCCAGTTGCCTCAGGCGGAGAGGCCAGGATGAAGCACTGGCAGGGAGAATTTTTGCCCTGGTCCTGGGAGGGCTCCAGTGCCCTATGTCATGAAGCTGACTGTGGCTGTGACAAGGAAAGATATGGGCAGTTAGGGGACAGAAGACCCAGCCCAGGGGTCACTGACTGAACTGACTAGGATGGTGCTCAAAGGAACCCAAGGAATTGGGAAGTTTTCTTGACTTCTCAGGAGACTGGAGGAAGGCATAAACTCATTCTCCACCCCCTCTGCGTTCCTTGCCAGAAATTCTCTGATGGATCTCCCATATGTGTTATATTTGCAGAAGGCTCGTTTAGAGTGCCTTCATTTGATCTCTGGGTTTAGCCAAATCCGCTGGGTGAGATTGGCTTTCTCTGGATTGGAAGTCTTGGGTTCCAGTCTGATGAAAATAATGAGGGTTCTTTAATTAATGTCTGCGCACCATATCCCTCTCTGCTCCGGACCCTGCATGCTCCTTGGCTCTGACTGCACCCACCCCCTAGCTCTGAGTGGCTTACCATCTCCTGCCAGCCTCCCCCTGACCCCAGCCCACATGACACTGGCCAGTGATCCACGTTGGAGAGGCAGGTCCGGTACCCTTTCTCCTGAGGAAGCCAGGTCCTCTGAGCAAACCTGCGATGGGCCACATATTCCCCTCTCCTTTTAAAAATAAGCACTCTCTGTGGCTCAAGTTGGCCCTCGCCCTGGCTGGGAAAGTCTATTCCAAGGCCCTATGTCAGAGCATCCTTTGTAACACTGGGAGAAGAGAGAAGGCGGAAAGAAGGCTTCTATTTATCCGGATGTTTGACATCCAGAGAAGGAATATTATTGTTTCACCAGTCAAATACTGGGGCTTCACTGAAAAATATTTTTGATCTGCCAGCCCCAAGTTCAGTGTCTTTATGAACCTGAGCCAACACACACAGGCCCAGGGTGTTGGGTCAGGGCCCATTTCTCCCCGGCAGCCACCTTCCTGTCGGATGCCCTGACTATGGCATGTCTGGTTTTGGGCGTGGAGACGTCTGCTGTGATGTTCTCCCATCCTGTTGCTGGGTAGAGCCAGGGAATTCTCTCCCTGCCATTACAGGCCCAGCATCCTAGGGCCAGCCAGGATGAGGATGGAGTCATGTCAAGGAAGAGCCATGACCTAGAGGTCACAGAAACCATGTAGGTTTTAAAATTCATTAAAATGAATTTGGAAGATATGGATGAGCAAAGAGAAAAAATGCAAATCACTCAATTTCCCATTTTCCAGAGAGAAGAATAGCACTACTCATTCTATTTTACGTAATTTGGACATTTTTTTGGTATGACATACACCTTTTTAAAAGCACTAAAGTGACATCATTCAACAATACTATTTTATAACTTGCTTTTTCACCTGGTATTGTATTGTGAATGTCTTCCAATTTCATTAAGTACCACTCTAGAACATTTTTCACAGTTACATAGTATTTTATTCAACTGGTACATTAGAATTCCTTAGATGATCTTTAGCTGATGGATGTTGATATGGTTTCCACGTTTTTCCCTACTGTGAACAGCACTATGTATCCATGAGGTTAACTCTTTGGGAACACTGTAATTGTAAAGAATGATGATAACAGCCACCTTACTTTTAGCAGATTTTTATGTAGAAAAGATGCAGCTTGTCCAGCGTAGACAGCAGTACATGTCAGAGGCAGAATCTATTCCCAGGTCTGCTGGCTGTAAACCCTGGGCTTTACACCAGACCAGAGCCACTAAATTAAATTTCCAAAGGTACAACCACTTGATCAAAGAGATACTTTTTAATGCCTTTGAAATGTATGCTTCTTTAGAAAAAATACATAAAGCTATTTATCCTCACTATTATAAAAATTAAATACTATTACCATTTAACAATACAAAGTACAATGCACCACCGTTTTAACTTGCACTGATTTGGTTACTAGCAAGCTGATCATTTTTTTCTTTTTTTTATTTATTAGCAAGCTGATCATTTTTGCACATGTTTTGGCTGTTTATATTTTCTCTTCTGTGAATTTCATGGGAACTAAGACTTCTAAACCATAGGAGCCCAAAGGTGCAGGGGCCAACAGCAATGATGTCACTAGTGGGCGATTAGGAGTGGGAGAGAGGGGAGCTGCTGCCATTCCTACCTCTTGCTTTCTGGACCCTCTAAATCTTGGTGATGGGAGATATTGTACCACATTTTGAGATTCAGGGAAGATATTGCATCCCAAAGGCATTAATTAGCCAAGTGCTGGGAAGCTGGCACCATGACTGAGTCTCCATTTGGCCGTTCTGTTCTCCTGGGACAGAGAAAAGATGAGACCAGTTAGTCGAGCCTGGAAGGGGATGCACTTCATCAGCTGTGTGAAACACCATGAGAGCAAACATGCGATCCCAAATCCAGGGATGATGGTGTGGGCCGGGAAAGCAAATCACTCTTTCCAGGGAAGGACAGGCCAGTTCCTCCCAAATAAGGAAGTCTAACCCGATCAGCCTGCCACAGGGTTGCTGGGTCCTTGGAGAGAGGGCCTTCCTGGTGCTCCACGCTGGGCTCTGCTATGGGTAGGTGGGGCTGCTGCAGTGAGGTCAGCCTCCGCAAGTGGAAGTCCACGTTGCTGGGCTGATACAAAATCTCCATCCTTGGTGCTGTGGCTACTTTGTTTATGAGCCCAAAGATATATGCAGAGTGGGTTATCTCACAACCCAGTTATTAAGAACACATTCTGCTAAGGTTGCTCTTTGACAAGAATTGACTTGGAATTCAGATATCTCCACCATTGAGTTCATCTGGAGAGATCCATTCAAATACCTCTTTCCCAAACCTCCCTCTTATTCCAACTGGGTTCCAAGTCCCTGACTACCCTTTAGCCATTGTCTGTGTATTAACATAGATGGAATCCTTTAGCCAGCTTTCCTTCAGGCAAGGTAAACAGCCAGTGCCCCCCCAGATCAAAGTTCTGCCCCTGGGAGGATTTCCCTCACCCTGACCTTCAGGAACATCCTCACGGGGCGCTGCAACACCGTAGAGCACCCATGGTTGGAGTGTGGCAAGCCACCTCCTTATTCTGGTACTGTTCATTTTCCAATACCCAGAGCAGTTGGCCCAAGGCCTGCATTTTTCTTCCTGTATCCTTCTCCTTCGGCACAGAGGCATATATGCAAATCAAGGCCCATGATTAGGCAGAGTCACAGCCGAAGTCCGCTAGGTCACCCCCTCACACTCTCAAGAGACAACTCTATTATGTCAATGTTGTATCTGTTAGTTGAGTTAGCTCTTGACATTGAGTCCAGAGCCACAGGAGTGGGTGAAAATAACCCAAGGAGAAGATGTAGAATCAGAAAAGAAAATAAATTTAATTAAAATGTACTAGCATTGTATCAGCTAACAATCATTGAAGCTTATTTGTGTGCTCCGCACTATACTACGGGATTTGCATACATCACTACTCGAATTCTAATTAAAATTTTATGAGCTAGGATTGCTGTCACCAGTGACATCCCCATTTTTCAGATGAGGAAACTGAAGAACGTTGCTGGATGCAGACAGCTAGTATGTGGTAGAGGTGGGAGCTCAGCTCAAGTGGTTGTCCTCCAGGGTGCTTGCCCCATGCTATGCCCGTCTCAGGAGGAAGCACAGACAGGCATGCGCCAGGTTCAGCTGAAAAGCACCAGGCTGGGCTCCCAGATTTATCTATCAACAGAAACAGATGTCTTTCTTCTAAAAGAAAAAAGATTTAGTAAGAAGCTGTGGGTCTCAGCAGCAACCTGCAGCAACTGTTGAATCCAGGAGGATAAATACAGAGCAGCTTTCAACCGCACATCAATACTGGCAACAGGAAGAGGGACAACAGGCAGTTTTGTGTCTTGATGATATGTGCCACAGTGGTGCACTCTTGCCAGTGATGAACCTGATCATGCCTCTGTTATAACTACAAGTGTCCAGGAATTGCAGCGTCAGTATTTTATTTTTTTTTATTTTTATTTATTTTTTAAGAGAGAAGGACAGTGAGAGAGAGAGAGAGAGACAGAGACAGAGAGACAATTTTTATTGAGTTTTTTCACATGTCTTTTGTTGTTCCAACACTTAGTTGTGTATGTGGGTGCTGGAGTTTGAACCTGTGTACTTGTGCATGCCAGGCAAGCGCTGTATCCTCCAGCTCCAGCCCCCAGTATTTTATTTTGAGACAGGGTCTTGCTAAGTTGCACAGTCTGACCTTGTACTTGCGATCCTCCTGCCTCAGCCCTCTGAGTAGCTGGGGTAACAACTGTGCGTAATTGTTCCAAGAGAACATGTTAAACAAAACTATGACACAGCAATCAGCCAGGACCAGAAGGTGGGAAGTTCTCTAGGAGAAATGACCCTAATTCTTCAGGAACTAAGAGGTCTGAGACCTGTAAGATGTATGTCTTTTCTGTCAAACTTGAAAGATCATAATGTACAACCCACTACCTCCATTTTAGGTCCCCTACACCTTTGAAGATAGTAACTCCCTCACCTGTGTACACCCACCTGTGTCCGCCCACTTCTTTCCAAGGACCCCTTCCGGTACCCAGCCATCTTCTTCCAGTGAACTTGGAATCCCTACTACCCTCGCCACGTGTGCAGCGACCCCCACCCCTATTATCTTCCAGTCCTCTCCTACTTCCTCTTGCACCTGCCTCCACTTAATCACAGCCAATCGCGCAGACTGTGCACCTGAGCTCCTCCAATTAGGGCGAAGGGCAGCATTGTGTCACGTCGGCATTAAAAACCCCGCACTCCCTTGCGAGGTGCGCATTTTTCTTTCGCCCTTCAGCCGAAGTAAAATTTCTGCCTTGCTCACCCATACCCAACCACATGTTTTATTTCATTTATAACAATTTGGCGCCCAACGTGGGGCTCAACAAGTTGCCTGGGGGTCATGGGGATCCTCTCTCAAGGGGAGACACGTCCCACTGTCTTGTTATGGTGGCCTCAAGGGTGGAGAATGAACAGGACTCCCAAGGCCGACGGAACTGGAGGTCGAAGGTGAATGGGCAACGCAGGGGGGTGGCACAAGCCAGCCAGAACCATGGAAAACAAATAATTTCATGCACAAGCCAAAGGTAGGAACTATCTTTTTCTTAAATTCAAGGGAAGAAAGTATATATGCTGCCTTGGTGGTCGAAACATCCCGTGGGGTTTGATCTGAATGGGTTTGAGACGTGTCTGGGACGCGGGGCAAACGCACCACCTACTCCAAATCTGCATTGCCGGCAACCAGAGGTTACAGCGAGGACAGGAGTGATGGCTCGGGGAACAAAAGGGGTCATATCAGACCTCCGTAAAGAAAAATAACAAGGTTATTTTTCTTGGACTCAGAAACCCAAAAATCATACCCCAGGAGAAAACAGGATGGGAAATAAAAATTCTGCTGTAGAAAAGCAGGATGCCGGCAGGGGAAAAAAATATATATACAGAAATCCCCTTATATAGCCCTTTAGGCTACATGCGAAAATATTAGGAGGATAATCCTAAGACGAAAATGAAGGAAAAATCAAAGATGATAGAATATTATTGGCCTTTTTGGACCAAAGAATCTATCCTAAATTCATCAATATACTGGCCAAAGTTTGGGGCATTAAGGATTGGATATAATTATTAATAGAACATATAATTGATAAAGACGCTAACATGGGATACTATAGATTGTGGATAGGCTTTTATGTCTTTAAGACTAGAAAACTATATCTTAAGCTTTTAGATGGAGAACCTGACCCAATCCTTTGGAAGCCTGAGGAACTTCAATCACTAGAAACTCTTAAACAAGCCCTTATCAGGGCTACTATGTTAGCTTTACCCTCATTTGAGAGACCATTCTATTTGTCTGTTAATGTAGATAAGGGAACAGCTCTGGGAATTCTAACCCAGGACCATGGGGAACAAAAGCAATCAATAGCATATTTATCTAAGCTCCTAGACCCAGTCTCCAAGGGATGACCTGAATGCATCCAATCAGTGGCTGCCACTGCCCTTTTGATAGAAGAAAGTCAAAAATTAACCTTTGGAGGGGCCTTAATAGAGAGCACACCCCATCAAGTCAGAACCATTCTTCACAAAAAGGTGGGGAAATGTCTGACTCCAGAATTCTAAACTATGAGGCCATTCTCCTGGAAAGGGATGATTTAACCCTCACTACTGAAAACTGTTTAAATCCAGAGAAATGCTTAATTGGGAGAAAAACCTCTGATTTTACTGAACATTACTGTATGGATCAAATAGAATACCAAACCAAGGTCAGGCCAGACCTTAGAGAAACCCCCTTCTCAACAGGCCTTAAGATCTTTATAAATGCATCTTGCCATGTTATTCAAGGGAAATGGCATAATGGATATTCTATAATAGATGGGGTACAATCAAAAAAAGAATCAGGAAGGCTCCCCAATGGGTGTTCTACTCAGACTTGTGAACTATTTGCTCTAAACCAAGCCCCAAAATTTCTAAAGGGAAAAGAGGGAACAATTTACACAGACTCCAGGTAAGCCTTTGGAGTTGCCCACATTTTTGGAAAAATTTGGACTGAATGTGGCCTAATAAATAGTACAAGAAATTTGGTACACAAAGAACTATTTATTCAAATTCTAGAAAGTTTATTATTACCTGAATAAATCACTTATATATGTGCCAGGGCACCAATGGGGCCACAGCATAGAGGCCCAAAACAATAGGCTAGCAGATCGCAGGCTGAAATCAGAAGTCTCTATTTTTCATCTCACTTCTGTTTTATCTCCTCCTTCAGTTACTCCAATATTCAGCCCACAGGAATAAAAACAATTAATAAAATTGGGAGCTTCCAAGACTCCTGAGGGACAATGGCTTCTACCTGATGGTAGAGAAATGCTTACAAAACCCATAATGAGGGAAATGAAGACCCATTTACATAAGGGAAGCCATTGGGGCCCACAGACCATGGGCGATGTTATACTAAAAATATATGGATGCATGGGAATTTATACAATATTCAAGCATGTAAATGAAGACTGTATCACCTGTAGAAGGGTTAATAAACAAGCCTTAAGGAAAGAGCCTCCAGGAGGGAGAAATCCTGGATTAAGACCCTTCCAAAGCATCCAAATTGACTATACTGAGATGCCTCAAATAGGACATTTAAAATATTTGCTAGTGAGAGTAGACCATCTAACTAATTGGGTAGAAGCTATCCCCTTCCCCAGTGCTACTGCTAATAATGTAACTAAGGTTTTATTGGAATTAATAATCCTTAGATTTGGTTTAATAGAAAATATAGACTCAGATAATGGAAGTCATTATTAAGGAATTTATGAAAACCGTAGACATAAAATGGAAATATCACACTCCATGACACCCCTAGTCCTGGGGTAAGGTGGAGAGAACAGAATGAACCATTAAAGAGGCAGATTACTAAACTGATGTTGGAAACAAAGCTCACCTGGACTAAGTGTCTCCCCATTGCTCTCCTAAGGATTAGAACAGTTCCCTGAAATGACATAAGCTTATCCCCATAAGAATTGCTATATGGATTACCATATTTAGGTAAAATGAACGGGTTTCCCACCTTTGAAATGAAGGATCAACTTCTTAAAATTATGTATTAAGTCTCTCTTCTACCTTAACCTCTTTGAGACTACAGGGCCTCCTGGCACAGACACCAGCTCCGGAACTCCCTGCACACCCACATCAGCCGGGGGACCACATCTTGATCTGGGTCTGAAAGGAAAATAAGCTGGATCCTGCTTGGAAAGGGCCTTAAGTCCTGCTCACCACTGAAACAGCTGTCTGGACGACTGAACGAGGTTGGACTCACTACACACATGTTAAAGAGGTCTCAACTTCTAATTGTGAAAGACAATCTTATTCCAGCACCCAGACTCCACCAAACTGACTCTAAAAGGACTTTAATAATGCTTATGATGATATTGGGAATTACATCTTGTAAGCTGATTATTGGTGTAGCTCAGACCATCTTTCCTCTGATTGTCAAGTCTAGTGTTTACCAGGTGCTCCCCTGTAAGAATTTACATAACCAAGAGCACTTGTCTGGGACAAATGAATATCATTGTCCAACATACTCTGGAGAAGTTAATCTCTGTGAAATTAATAATGATGTTACAAAGATTGTCTTGGAGACAACAGATTTACAAAAACAAAAACAAAAACAAAAAACAAAACAACAACCCTTAAGATAGAAATTGGATGTAATGAGACAAATGCCCGGGTGAAAAGGATTAAATATTCTGTTAGCATGCCCAATAAAAGCAACTTTTATGCTGTGTAACAGGTGGGCAAATTGTTCAAGTGGTCCCAGTCCCTCTTGACTGGACCTCAGATGGGCATGAGTTACATGATACCCCTCTTTCAGGAAAAGACAGCTTGGCTAAATAACTCTTGGAAAACCCTATCACTGCTGTTCCCAGAAGCGAGGGTCAAAAACAAGAGCCCCTAAAGATCACCCAACTTCCTTCCCTCAGAACCAATTACACCTCATGCCTCTCTAGGTGGAGGGAGCAATTGGCTTTCTTGGGAAATGTATCTGGGTGCCAGGAAGGCTGATCATTTGAGGAGGTATCAAATCAAACAGCGCTTGCTATAGCCCGAACTGGTATCTGATAATATTGTGGGGGACCCTTACTTGAGACTTTACCTGTGAATTGGAATGAAACCTGTACTTTGGTTCAATTGGCTATCCCTTCCACCCTGACATTTCCTAGATCAAATTAATCACAGTGCTCTTAAAAAGAGAGAGAGAGAGAGAGAGAGAGAGAAAATCTCTCTTCCCATGGATCATCGGATCCCCATAAGTCAACAATTAAAACTCAACCAATTTTGAGTCAATTTCCCTTTGGTGGTTCGCGATAATGGATTATATTGAGTACAACCATCAAGAAGTAAATATGTAAGGGAAATTACCAAGGAGCTAAGCCTTACTCATAAAATAATGTGGAAAGAAATAATTTTATTTATTGTTTTCTTATAACATTCAGGGCTATAACCCTGATTAGATATATAGAGGATATTGTTCAGAGATTGACTGCTATTACTAAACAACCTTCAGCTATAGGCCAAATCAGGCCTCCTGCATCTGATGTAGTCAAAGATAAATGTCAAAAATTAACATCAGAGTTTGAAGAAAAAGAGCATATGTGTATCATATAGGAGGGGGGAATTGTAAGATGTATGTCTTTTCTGTCAAACTTGAAAGATTGTGATGTATAATCTACTACCTCCATTTTAAATTCCCCCTCCCCCTTTGAAGATAGTAACTCCCTCACCTGTGTACACCCACCTGTGTCCACCCACCTCTTTCCAAGGACCCCTTCCGGTACCCAGCCATCTTCTTCCGGTGAACTTGGAATCCCTACTACCCTCGCCACCCCACCCCTATTCGCTCTCAGTCCTCGCCTACTTCCTCTTGCACCTGCCTCCACTTAATAATAGCCAATCACGAAGACTGTGCACCTAAGCTCCTCCAATTAGGGCGAAGGGCAGTATTGGGTCAGGTCGGCATTAAAAACCCCGCACTCCCTTGCAAGGCGAGCATTTTTCTTTCACCCTTTGGCCGAAGTAAAATTTCTGCCTTGTTCACCCACACCCAACCATGTGTTTGATTTCATTTATAACAGACCACACACAAAAAACAGACAACAACAATAACAAAAAACCTGCTATAGAAGAAAAGAGATTTAAGGTCATGCCAATCAAATACAAAATACAGTGGGTGGATATAGCTTGGATCCTAATGTTAACAAGCCACCCGTACAAATACTTTTTTTTGAGACTATTAGGGAAAATTGAATAATATAATTTCTGGATAGAAATTATATTAAAGACTTATGGTTAATGGTGTTGAGTGGGATAATCTAATGCAATTGTGGGTATACATTTTAAGTCTATATCTGCTACAGACATATACTGAAGTATTTGTGAACAAAATTATAGGATGCATGAAAGTTGCTTTAAAATAAATTATGTAAAGACTCTGGGGATGGGAGCACAACCCCCTACTTCGATGTGCGCTGCTAATACTGACTTCCTCCCAAAGGGTGCAAAGTGGGAAGGGAGAAGAAAAGAACTGTAGAGAGGAGAAACCTGGCAACACTACTTCAGCCAGGTGGTCAGAGTGAACACCAGCACGATAAATCACATTGACAGTAGAGGTACCCTTAAAATAATGTGATGAAAACAGACTTTACCTCTGTGATCTTCCTGCCAGAAACCACACAGCCACAGTTTAATGATGAGAAATCAGCCAAGCCCAATAGAGGGATTGCCTACAATACACCTGGCCAGTGCTCTTCAGAACTATCGGGGCTGGGGCTGGAGCGGAGGCTCAGCGGTTATGGCGCTTGCCTGGTACGCGAGAGGACCCGAGTTCGAATCCCATGAACCTCGAACACGATGAAGTGTCGGAGCAACGAAAGCCACATGAAAAACTAAATAAAATTGATTCTCTTTCTCTCTCTCTCATTGACCCTCTCTCTCTTTAAAAATAAATAAATAAATAATATTAAGAAAGAACTGTCAGGGACATCCACGGGGAACCGCCACAGCCCAGAGGAGCCAAAGGAGACACGATGACTCAAGGTGATGTGGTGTCCTGGATGGAATCCCAGGACATAAAAAGAGCATTAGGTAAAAACTAAGGAAACCTGGACAATGATGGACTTTTTTCATTAATAATAATGTGCCAATACTGGCTGCTTACAAATGGACCAAAGTAATGCAAGACGTTAATTAAAGTCATGTGGGAGCATACGGTAATGGGAACTCTTAGTTCTATACTTGATTTTTCTGTAAACCTAAAACTGTTCTAAAAAACAAAGTCTATTAATTAAAACCTTTTGTGGAAAAAAAAAAAACGTGTGTGGGGAGGGTGGAAGGGAAGATTAGCAGCAGTGGCAGCTGCGGATGAAGCTCTGGGTATGGCGCATGAGGGCTCTTTGCACCGTTAGACTTTGGTGGGTGTTTGAAAGTTTCCAAAATAAAAAGATGACTTTTTAGGAATATTGAGAGCCTCGTGTGTCCTCCAGTGGGATTGGAGCATCATCCAGAATCACACAACAGGGACTATCGCCAGTGTCAGCCCCAGAACTGTTTGGTGGGTGCATTCTCCTTTGCCGGCACCACCAGTGACACCAGCATTGTCTCTGCCCCGTGCACTCCATCTTACTGCTGCTGCCCCAGTTGTGTGGCCACAGAGAACACCTGAGTCCTCCATTCTGCCCTCGCAGCTCCTGAATTGGAACTGGCATGAGAACATCTCATTGGAAGAAACTGGGTCACGTGGCTCAGGAGTCTGGGAAGACTCTTGGCCTTTCCAACTTCTGCAGAAGGAGGTGGGCTCGGCCTAGCCTTCAACCAAGACTCATCATGAGGGGTGAACCCCAATCACAGGGAGACGGTATATGCCGGGGCCCAGAGGCCTCCCGGGCCTCACAACCCTGGGCTGACCTGACTTCACCAGAGAGCGTAGGCTCCATGAGGGCAGCCACTGGGCCTGTCCCCTCTGTTGTCACACCCTCTGGTCCTAACACCAAGCCACACTCCTGGGAAGCAACCAAAAATGAATGAATGAGAGGATTCGTTCATGGAAATGACCTTGTCCTGTAGGGAGGAAGTGGCCAAATCCTTCCTGGAAGGGACGTCGTGGAGGCCCCTGTTCTAGCCCTGGCTCTGCATCCAACTGGCTGTGTGCCTTGAGGCAAGTCACTCCAGCTCTCTGAGCCTCCCTGCCCTCTGTCTGCAACCGGGAAGGTGGCCAAATGGTCTTTCCGCTTGGGCGTCCCTCAGCCTCAGGCAAGGTTGCTGTCTGGAAGGCTATGTGCAGCTGGCCACAGCTCTCAGTGCAAACCCTGTCCTCTTTGTTGCTGGGAGCAGAGGCGGTATTTGCCATGGGCTGGCTGAGTGACCCTGAAGGGTCATGGGGGCCCCGATGACCCTCTCCAATCCTCACATTCCCTGCATGGGAAGTGGGGGCTGGTCTCCAGTTCCCAAGGACTGCCCTGCTCTGGGATTCTCTTGGTCATTACAGAGACATCTGAGGAGGCCTCAGTCACAGTGTCCTGGCTCAAGAGCATCTGGAGAGAAAGCCCACGAAGGAGGGCCAGGTCACGGGTGCCAGAGTGACCTGGACCCTCCTGGCCGAGGGCCTGACTCTGAGGAAGCACAGGAAAGCCAGGGAGGGAGACTCAAGCTGTGTCTCCAGAGGGAGGGGACCTCTGAGAGAGGAGCGCATCCTGGAACATAAATCAAATGAGGTGTAAAATTGTTCCAAGCCACGCTTCGTAAAACTGCCGCAACATGTCGTTAATGGTGGCCCCAGAGCTGGGGACACATGGGCCGGTACCTGGCGGGCGGGTGGCGATTAGTTCAGGAGTGATGGTGGGTGGGGGCTCACTGCTTTTCTGGGGGTGCTGCTGACCCTCCCTGGTCCTCATTACCCTTTGCTGGGGGACCAGAGGGTGGGCAGAGGGGAAGATGCCTAAGGCCTGCCTGTCCCTACCAGTCCTGCCTCCCACAGAGCGCTGAGTGTCACCTCAGGTGTCCTCCTACCTGAAGTCACTCCTGCCTACAGGCCAGGCTACGAAGAGGCCAAGGCCCTGAGAAGGGCAGCTGGCAGGCTGTGGGCTGTCCCAGAAGTGACCACAGGCAAGGGGCCAAGCTAGTCTGCTAGCCGAGGTCGGCAGCCTGTTCATACCACCTGTGGTCAGGTTGTGCGGCCTCGGCACCATGGCAGCCTGCTCAGGGTGACCCCAAACTGGGCAGGGGTTCCCAGGCCTAGGTCCAGGGTGCACAGCTTCGGGGGAGGGAAGGGGGCATCTGCAGACCATAATCTGCATTAACAGCAAAAAACTCTGATGAGCACGAGTACTTCCCTCAAGTTCCCTATGTCCTCCCAACTTTTCTAGCTGCACTGTGGCTGGGAAAACCCACTGGCTACCAGCAGAGGGGAATGGTTTGTCCAGCGGCCCTGAGGACTGCAGAGAATCAGGTCATTCCTGCGCGTAGACACCCACTGTAGGTTGCTCCACAAGGACTACGATTAAGACCCGAGCCCTCCTCCCCTCCACCGCGCACCTTCCCTTGCCCTGCAGCTGGAAGGCCACTTGTTGCAGAGCCTGGTCCAGCCACCAGCACGCTGTGCTTGGTCTCTAGTTGTTCTCTGCTGTGTTTCTCCTTCTCTGTCACACCTGTCGTCTCCAAGGCACAACTGGCCTTGCCTTGCTCTCCTAGGCAGAAGGTTCCGGTGGGTGCTCCTCCCACGCCCTTCCTGTTGCTGAGCATGGGGAGCCCCTTGGCTTGAGGAGGTACAGCAGGGATCCCGGGGAGCAGACCTGGATGGGAAAGCTGGGATTGAAACTGGGAAGCAGGGATTGAGAAGTGAGAGAGAGAGAGAGAGAGAGAGAGAGAGACGCCAGGGGCTCTAAGATCCCCACATTCCTCGGGGAACCTCCTCTGAGAAATTTCCTGCTTCAGCATGAACTCATAAAATCGAAGATGAGCTCCCATATGCAATAACTTAGCAGAACAAGTGACGAAAGCTTCCCTCCCACTAACTGCTGGGTGAGAGGCTAATTGATTTACCGTGTGTGGTCTGTGTGGCACTCGGGAAGATGATGTGTGGCCTGGACATGACATGGTGTGCTCTTCCAGCACCACGAACCTCCTCCTATGCGCAGCTCGCCCCCAGCTTGGAACACACTATTGGAGCATGCTCTTAAATCCCCAGCCAGTGGTTACGACCCTGCCAGACAGGTTTGGGCTGCCCCCAACCAGTCACGACAGGCTTAAACCACTTCTAACCAGTCCAAAGCAGTTCTGGTTCATTCCAAGGTCTATCAGATCAGGATGAAAATGATTCCAACACCATCTGACCGGATCCCACCAATTGATATCTTTTAAAATAGATTCTGTCTGGTTCTGACTGGTTCTGGCTAAATCTCACCAGATTAAGCCAGTTCTGGCCAGATCAAAGCAATGCTGGGCTGGTGGCCAGGTGCCCAGGATGGTTCTAAGCTGGCCTGCTCCTTCCACTCCTCTGAAAGCGTTGTCACCGAGTGCTGGCCTTGCTGGTATCTGACCCTGCTGACTGTCCTGGAGGGAAAGAGTGGCTGGTGTGCGGGGCTCTGAGGTCAGCTCAAGAGGAAGCTCATTGTTTTATTAAAAACTCAGAGTTTACCTCGGGCCTTTGCACTCACGGCTCAATTGACTTCCGCAATAAGCTCCTGAGTTAGGAGTTCACACCGGGCCTGGGGACCACTGCCTTTAGAGGGGCTGTCAGGTGGACTCCAGAATCCCAGTGCTCCACTCACCAGCTCTGTGGCTTTAGTTTCCCTTTTTTGAGCCTGAGTTCTCCTCTGTAAAATGGGATTCAAAACTGTCTACTTCACAGGCCATGGCAGGTTGTTCAGATCATCTAAATCAAAGCCTGAGAAGAGTGTAGCTGCCCACAGCAAGCAGGCCACAGGATGCAGCTGGTGCAAGCACACACGATATAGCTGGTCTCTCTTTTTCTTACAATCATCCTTGTGGCCATAGTATAATTATTACAGTTGTCATGGTCATCATGCTAATGGGAAACTTTGGGGATTGATTCTGGCCTTCCGTCTCACTGGAACCTCAGCCGGGCCTGAGCCATAGCCCTGTGTTCCGTCCTGGGGTGGTGGGCTTCTTAGGAAGTAGGTGAATTGATTTCAACAGCACTTAAACAGCCAGGTGAGGCCGGGGCTGTCCTGGGATGGGTTTTCCAATACAATTCCTGGGAATATGTCACTTCTAAATAGCTTTCTGACAACCAGCAGAGGGTTCCTCTTTGCTGAGAGCTTCCTATGGTTGAGTGAATTCCCCTGGGACAGAGGAAACAGAGAAAGCTTGAGAGCTATAGCTGCCAGGGTAGGCAGAGCTGCAGTTCCTCTAGAGGGGAGAGAACAGGCTCTCCTGGGCTGAGGGGTTGAGGTCCTGGGGGAGTCTGTGCTCCCCCTCCAGACCCACCTCCATGCAGAGACAGGGGACTAAAAGAGGGGGCTCCCAGAGGCTCTGAGGGTCTGGGTCTTTGGGCTTCTTCTCTTTTGGACAGCGGTGGTGGCTGAGGGGTGGGGGACAGTTTGGAAGGCAGCTTCCTCAGGAAGGATACCAGCTCTCTGAAGTAGGGGTAGAGCTGCCTCTCTCTTACTCTCTCTCTCTCTCTCTCTCTAACAAATTTCACCCCCCACACACATACACACAACACTCAAAAACTAACAATTTATATCAGTTACCATTTGTTGAGGATCTGCTGTGATCCAAGCCCCTTCCCATAGTATATCATTCTCTATCCTAACCCTTGGAAAGAGGCCCCTTTCCCAAAAGAGATCAGCTCAGAGAGGCAGGGAAGGACTGAGCACCTGTCCATGGGTCACCCAGTTGATTAAGTAATTGACTTCCACCCCAGGGTGGCAATCCTCAGTCAACTGGTGGTGGCTGCCTGAAGGACAATACTGAGAAAGATTCCGAGGCCTCATCTCAGACGAACTGGAAAGAGTGGTCTGATTGATTAATGATGTCTGCTGTGAGCAAGGGAATAGAGGAGGGGGGCTGAGTGCAGCCTGTGTGCTGCACACACTCCTAAGCTTCTGTGCCCCAGGCTGAATGGTTCTGACCTCCTTAGCTTACAAAATAGCTGCAGGGATCGGCAAGATCATGTGTACAAAAATGTTTTGAAGACTATCAAGACTGCATACGTAGGAAGGCTTGTTCCCACGGTATGCATGCCTGTGTTAGTCACCCTGATCCTGGTGCCAGAAAAAACATACAGCCCCCCAACATCCTCGACAGATTTCACCCACCAAATGTCCCCAGCTTGTTGACTAAGGCAGGCTTAGTCATAAGCGGTTGCACAGAGGCTGGGTTGGGGAGCATATGGAGGCATGACATATTTAATAACCATAAACCGAGGGCTCCATGAGTCATCCAATTCCTTGGCACACGGTATTGAGGGCAAGGCCACTTTCATGATCAGAAAGACCACTAGGAGTTGCAGCCACATTCACCTACACTTGCTTTGGCCACACCTGCTGGACTCCAGCCTTCAACTCACGATGGGCTTCACTCTGTCATGTCAGGTCGGCCAGAGGCGGACCCTCTGCACTTGTGGGTGATGTTGCCTTCCATAAATGTTGCTGGCGCTCAGGGAACCCCAAGGGCTGGCCCAGGCCTTCCCAGGAGTGCAGAATCCATAGGGACATTCACAGAGGCTTTGTAGGGAAATGCGGAGACCAGATTCAGACTCAAAGGAGCCAGATGGTGACCTTGGCCCTGCCACTCATGGGGTGGGGGACCTTGAGCAAGTCACTAAACCTCTCTGTGCCTCTATTTCCTCATCTTTAAAATGAAGACAAAATTATCCGATCTGCTAAAATTTAACTCTGCAATCAACGTATGTTCTTAAAGACCTGCAGAGCAGTGAAAGGCCTATGTGTTTTATATTTGAGTCTCAGAGGGGCCCCGTGGGGGCAGGCAGGGCAAGTGTTTGCATTATTCCCATTTTACAGAGAGAAAGCTGAGGCCCAGTGTCAGGTCACCAGCTAGTGATGGAGCCTGGTCCCTGTGCTCTGCCTATGGCGATGCCAGGAGTGTGGACAGCAGGAGGTGATTGCAGGTGAGAAAGGGCATCACCACATCCAGCAGGCCACAGAAGCGAGGAACAGAATCAAGGTGAGTGCCTCACCCACACCCATGGGGGATGACTGGGGGCGACAGATCAGGGCAGAGAAGTAGACCCCTCCCTGAATGGGGGCCAGCACTTGCCCAGGTCTCCACAGACGCTGCCTCTGCTGAGGGGACACCACCACCGTAATCTGCCCGGTGTCCTCACGTGCCCTCTCTTACCCTTTCGCCACACCTCTGTGCTCTCACTTCTGCCTGTCTTCCAGCCAGAAGAACCTTCTCTCTGTCCCTTCATCCACTTTTTTAGTCTCCCTTCCTCTGAGAGGGACCGAACTGTGGTGCACTTGAAACCTGGATCTTTGGGTTTGGGACTAGAAGCATCTCAATATTTCCTCCCGTCCTCCCTGAGAACACCCGTGGCTCCCAGCTCCGCAATCACCCCTACCATGGTTTATTCCTTCCCTTGTTCGCTTGTCTGTTCCCCTTGGGGCTCTGTGAGCTCAGAACCCCAGTGCCTGATGGGGCTGAGCACACAGGGTGCCAGGACAGCTTTCTCCACCGAGCTGAGCTGAGTCAAGTGACCTTCTCCTGGAGCCTTGGTTTCCAGGGTTGATGGTGGCTGCTGTGGCCAGTCCTCACACAGCACCAAAATGGGCACTTGGGGATGAAGGGGCTTCTCGGATTGCTGAGTAGTGACTGAAGGTGGGGTGCCTCTGCCAAGCACCCCCATCCCTTAGCTACTGTTACTGAACCCTACCCCACTTGCCTGCCAGTGAGATTTACAGAGGAGAGTTTCATCATGAGGCAGCCAGGCGTGGAGACAGGACACCAAGCCTCAGATGTGCTTCCCAAGGATAGGGCTTGGGATATTTATGGGCCCAGGACAGGGGTTGGAGGCTGGGCCACAATGAGAGGTCCAACATCATCCACTGTTGCTATGGTGACCCCCAGAAGTGTTATCCCTACCTGTCAAACTGGGGATTTTAAATTCAACTAATAGCAAGTGATAGAGCAAGTGAGGTGGGCTACGTCTAGAGGACTGGCTTGGGGTTTCCCTCGGTTTTACTTTCATCTCTGAATTCCCCCAAGGCCATGGCTCTTGCACAGTGAGTCCTTCCACCCCATCTGGACTATAAGCTGCTAAGGGTGGAGACCTGGGCTCTGCAGCCAGCCAGCTCTGGTGGCTCTGCAGAAAACCTCCCCACTGCTACTCATTGCCTGGAGCCCATCACCAGCCCTACCCTGAGCCCCCTGAAAGTGTGTGCAAAAATGTAAGGGTGTGCACAGTTGTTCACAGTTCTCCCTGGGGTCTCCAAGATGCTCGACATCCCCAAAGCTTCAGACACCTCTGTCTTCCTGCTGCTGGTCACACTACCTCCATGATCCTTGTGCCTGTGACCCCAACCAGAATGTGGCTTCTTGCTGAAGACACATCCCTGAGTTGGGAACTGAATAGGTGTGTATTCATTTGCCCCAAGGTGCCCATGTCCACCCCTCTAGTGACCTTTGTCTCTGGTGTCTAGAATTGCATCTGCCTGAGCCACACACTATCTCAAGGCTTCTGGAGCCATCAAAGAGGCTGCATCTACTGAATACCTGCTGAGTGCCAGGTAGAGCCCTGTGAACACTCACGTATGTTACTACTTGGTCCTCACAACCCTATGAGGTGTATTGGTCAGGGATACTAGGTCATGCTGCTGTAACAAACAGCCCTCACATTTCATGGCCTACACCAGGCTTATCTCTCATTTATGAGTTTTTTCAGACTGACTGGGACTTCTGTTTGTTCTCACTCTGAGATCAAGATTGACAGAGGAGCCACCATCTGAAACACTGCTGATCCTCACAACAGAGAAAAGAAGGCTCTGGAAGGTTTTGCATCAGTGATCAGATGATCCAGCTCAGAAATCACACTCATTTTTGCTTATTAGTTATTGGCCAGAGCAAGTCACATGGCCCCATCCAATCCTCTATGTGCTGAGAAACACCTGGAAGCAGAGGGAGATGAGGACTAATTATGCCTAAGGTACACTCACGGGCATGGCTGCTGAGGTCACTCAACGGGTAGCTGGGGGCAGATGCAGTCATGACTGCTCTAAAGCCAAGCTCACTCTTCCTTAACATCCTGCCACTGAGAGGGCTGCCCAGGACCTAGGATGCTCTCCAGCGGCAGGATGAGGTCAGCAGGCCCTTGGGATGGAAGCCCTGGCTGGGACCACGTTATTGTTTGGCGTGTTGATAGATCCCCTCCTGGTCGGATCCCGTGTGGAAAGGACACTCTGTCCATCAAGGATGTACTGAGATTCTCCCAGATGTCCAGCCAGAGCCCCGCAGCCCCACTCAGGGACACAGATGGCAATCAAAACTCAATTCGGTCCAGGGGCTAGAGAAGTGGAATGATTAGACAACACGTCTGTTCCCGCTGCCTCCCCAGGGTTTTCACCACAGAAGCAGTGATCGGTGACTTTAATATGTGTAAATACACACATGCTATTTGTAGCTTATACATACCGATACGCACATATCCGGATACATAGGTAGAGTTATGTAATGATGGGAGGACAGAAGAACACTGGCATTAAAATACTGGAAGCTGGAAGGCAGATGTGCGACTACAGATGAAACTCAAGAAAACTGCAGAGCAAGCCGGTAGCTGGGAAAGGCAAAGGCAACTTGCATTTTGACAGGTTGGCCTTATGACTTCCATTAAAAAAGCTTTAGAACTGTCAGGAACCAGGGACTCCCGATGACCCTGGAAGTGGCAACAAAGAGGGCGCTAAAATGAGGAAGTGACCCAAATTCTTTTTTATATTTATTTTTATTATTTTTTTTGAAGAGAGAAGGACAGTGTGAGAGAGAAAGAGAGATAGAATCAATTTTATTTAGTGGCTTTCGTTGCTCCAACACTTTGTTGTGTATGTGGCACTGGGATTCGAACCTGGGTCCTCGTGCTTGCCAGGCAAGCACCATAACTGCTGTGCCACCACTCCAGCTCCTAGAACTTTTTAAGAATAAGATAGACCCAAGATTATTTTTTCTCCCTCTCTCCTTCTCACCCCACCTAAAAGAGATTGGGGAGTATGAAAGCTCTTATGATAGGTGAGTACCAGCAAAAGTTGAGGGAAGGGTGCCATGTCACCATTGTGCTAGTTTGACACCACCCCATCCTCCCACTATGCCCCTGTTTGGCCCAAGCCCAGGCTGCCAGCCTTTCCCCCAGGCAGGAGGCTAGTATAGTCTATTCAGCAGAATCTGAGCAGTTCATGAATAATGGCCTAGGGGCTAGAGTGGTGGCTCGGCGCTTGGAGGGCTTGCCTGGCATGCACGAGGGCCCGAGTTCAACCCCAGCACCACACTCACAACTAAGTGTTGGAGAAACAAAGGCCAGATGAAAAAACTAAATAAAATTGATTCTCTCTTTCTCTCAGAAGAAGGAGGAGGAGGAAGAGGAGGAGGAGGGAGGAGGAGGAGAAGGACCTAAAGATCCTGACATTAGGAGTTCTTCAACTAAATGACTCAGGGAGGTCACCCTGCAGAGATGCTCACAGTTGACAAGCCCCCAGAGCTACCCCAGAGCTTGCATCAGCTGGTCAGTTCCTCACTGTTCCATGGCATCTATAACCAGTGACACCCAACCAGCTACAGAGAACCCCTAACATGAAAAATTGCTATTTATGAAACAGGCAAAAGAGCAATATAGAGAAATGAGAGTCTGCAGGGGGAAGATACAAACAGGCAAAACTTGTCATCAGTACCCTCTGACATACATGAGGTGAGGTTACAATCATGAAACAAGAACAGGATGCTGTTAAAATCAACCACTCCTCTCCTCTCCACCTCTTCCCCTTGTCAACAGTTCACATTCCATTAGGCAGAGATGCAGAGTATGGTATCCGGTTGGCAGTGGAGACCTGGGGTGCCTCAGAGGGAGGGGTTGGAGCCTGTGCAATGTGGGGGGGGTGCCAAGTGGGGAGTGGCCACCCACCCAGAGTACTGAAAACCAGATCACACAGTGCAAGCCGAGTGCCAATGAGGACCTGTGCAGGTGAAGAACTCATGGGGACGGAGGTGACTCAGAGCCCGTAGAGGTGAGTCAAAGCCTGAGAGGGGCATGGAGGGATCCTCAGGAGGAAGGGGAGGGGGACCGCATAGTGGTTACACAGAGGACTGATTAGTAGCAGAATAAGTAAACATACTAAAGATACTGGGAGCCCATCAGAAAAAGGTGCTATAAATATGAGAAGGCAGAGAACTAGATTGAATGGTCAAAGTACCTCACACAAGTATGTTCACAGTGCCAGAGAGTAGGCGGGTGACCTTGCAGTTGAGGTCTGGCAGATGCCACCGCGTCAGGGGGATTCCAGTGAACATCCTCAGAGTTGGGTAGCTGGGGCGCGGTGAGAAGAAAGCACCATAGAGCAGCCTGTGGCTGAGTCGTGAGAAACATCTGGTGACCCCAACCCAACAACCTACAGCAGTGTGGGTGTACAGATCAAGGGAATGCCAGGAACTGTCCTAGACCAAAGGAGACAGAAGAGACTGACGACCTCTGTGAGCCTCTTTTTGATGTGCACACTTGTTACAAAGAACAAGGCCTGGGAAATCGGCAGAACCAAGAGTGGGGCTGGAGATGAGGTAGCTCTGATACTTCGTTAATCTTCTGACATTGATGGCTCAGTGAGGTTAGTCAAAGAATGTCCTTGTTTACAGGAAGAAAGTGCTGAAGAATTTGCTGGGCTTGGGGAGGCATTCCAGCTACTGACTCTTTTTTCCCCCCAATTGAGGAGTTGAGTTGTACAATCATAAATGCACGTAAAGTAATACAATGTGGGTTTGATCCTAGACCAGAACCACCCCCACTTCAGGGTTCAGGGGGATAATTACTTATATGTATGACATTATTTCAAAATGAAAAAATTAAAGCTTAATCAAACTACAGGTGACAAGCGAAGCTATGTTGGCCCGGGCTTTGGTACAATGTGTCAGGGTGTCTGTCTTTGTTGGTGCAAGGGCACCCTCTTGTGTTTTGTGCTGCACACTGCACTAGCACTTAGCGCTAGGTGGGGTCTAGGGCTTTGTTATTCTTGCTGGACTATATATAATATCCTCAGATGTTTCTCCTCCCGCGGACCGTAAAGATACCTGTGTCATCTGCCTTCAAAGTTCCAGAAGTGTCCCTCTCTGGCTCTAATGTTGAGAACTTCCCTGAGGACTGGTCCCTGGTACACGCTCTGGACAGATATGCAATCAGGAGCGTGTGTGATGAGGGGCCCAGCTAGGGGCGACTCTGTAGAGGACAGAGCCAGCTGGAGAGCTGAGACTTCCCCTGACACTCTGCTTGCTCCTGATCATATCAACTCCCTGCTCTCGACCTCCGCTTCATCTGTACACTGGAAACCCTGGAACTTTCCCAGACTTTCACAGGGGCTAATGAGAGAAAAATAATAGACCCCACTTTCCAATTAGTGGGTGACTACATGTCCAGGGCTGCCTGGGGAAAGACTGATTTACACCTGCTGCCCAGCATAATTACTAATGACCCCGCTTTCTCTCTTACAAGTGTTCCCGATTTGGAAGATAAGTCATTTGGCCATTCTTCCAAGTATGGATAATCTCCCGAGTGGACGATAAATCATATGGTCACTCTGCCACCTGTGGGCGGCCTTCTCGATGGATTTTTGAAGGCCCTTGAGGCTTCTTCCCACCCCTTGCACTTGGACACCGCCCTTGTCATCGCAATGAGTGCAAATCCATTTTGGTGTTACCCTAAGCACAAGAGAGTGAATCTGGTCTAACCGGGAGCTACTCCATCTTAGGTGGCTGGACATTCAAGGCTGGCTAACAGGGAACAGGTTCCTTCTCCAGAAATCCAGGAGCCTGGGTCAGGTAGGCCTCAGGGGCCTGAGCAGTGCAGGTTACAGATGAACTGTTGAAAAATATATTTAATATCATAGTTTTGGGATCAAAATCTCTCTCTCTCTCTCCATGGGGAAGGGCGCCCAGCCCTCTGAGTTCCAGATGGGAGGAGGTGGGGGGCAGCAGTCTTTGTATGCTTCATCCTGGGGGTGGATTTGGATTTCCCCAGGGTAGGGGGGCACTGAGGAATTCCTTGAGGTTCAGAGAGGGGAACCTGGTGCCTGGAAGAGGATGGGGGCCTCTCAATATGTCTCTGGGAGAGGAGACAAGGGGGTTGTAGATGTGAGGTAGGGTTTGGTGCCTTGATGGCCTGAGCTAGAGTTTGGATCTTGAATGTCCCCTAAAGGCTCTGTGTAAGGCCTGGTCCCAGGGTGGCACTATTGGGAAGTGGTAGAACTTCCCAGAGGTGAGGCCTAATGGAAGTTCTTTGGTCTTTGGGGATGTGCCCTTGAAAGGGATAGTAGGACTCCTGCCCCTTCTTCCTTTTCTTGCTCCCTGGCTCATGATGTGAGTGTGTTTGCCCCACCATGTGCTTCTGCCATGATGTGCTTGGTCACATAGGCCTCAAAACGATGGGGCCATTAGACAGGGCTGGAATCTCCAAACCAATGAGCCAAAATAATCCTTTTTGCCTCATCTTTTAACTATCATTATAGTGACAGAAAGCTGACAAACAGCTGGTGATGGCAGTCAGGGGCAGGACAGGAGGATCTTCAATAGCTCTGGGTGTAGCTAGAAGAGTGGAGCACCTCAGCAACCAGCCCACACAGCAGGGACAGGAAATACCAGGCCTACAGCAGTCATCTGCAGAGGAAGTGCCAGCTCAGTGTCAATGCAACAACCTGGACTACCGGACAGGCTCTGGGCCATCATGTGTCAAACTTCTTGCAGAACTGAAGGAGGCAAGATATAGGGTGCTGCAGAAATGCTGCAGAAATTACCCACATAAAGGGGTTCAGGATGCACAGGGACACAGGCCAGCTCAATTCAGAAAGTGAAGCACTGTGACATTTCTCAGATACTATGTAGAGGACCACAGGAACCAGGGGTTGCTCTGAGAGGGACCAGGCTCATGGGATGCAGATGCAGGATGCCCTGCCAGCCCCTCTGCAGGGCCTGGAACCAAAGCAAGGGACTGGGGCCAAGTGGCAGTGGGAAATGTGGCAGGCACACTGGGCTACACTCCAAAGGGACGAGGGAGAGAGGCGGAGGATGCGGCAGGGAGGTGGGGAGCTGACTCTTCCCCACTCTGGTCCCTCTGCTCTTCTCTCCCCTGCACTATTTGCCAAGCAGCTCTAAACGCCCGGGCCACAGAGCCCTCCTGTCCCCACAGCATTGGTCCTGGAGTGACAGGGGGCCTGCAGGGTGGGGCCCTGGCCTCCTCCCTGCCCCACCATAGCCAGCCCTGCCTACTTTCCTTGGGGCATGGCCCTGATGGCCTGGGATTCTGCTTCCAGAGAGCTGGGTCTGCTTGTGTAACCTTGAACTTTCTCTTCCTCAGGAGGAAGCACCACCAAGAGGAAGCCTGGCCCCAGAGCTTCCGATGAAGTCCATTGCCCTCATCAGGGTGAAGGGAGCCCCACCTTTTCCCAAATCCCTCTTCCAATTGATTTCCCATAGAATCAGCCACATAGAAATCTAGGTATCTTGTGAGTGGGTGGAAAGTACTAGGGAGCAAGAAACAAGGACCAGAGTTTGAGTCCAGCTCCTTCCACCACGTGGCTGCGGGTCTTTGGTTGAGCCTTGCTCTGAGATTTGAACTTGAGTTTCTACCTAAGATGAGTGACAGAGCATCTGCCTCCACCTGCTGGCAGGGCTGGTGAGAGATTTGCAGAGCCCCCAGCATGGTGCTGGCACACAGTAGGCACGCAGCATGGTACTAAGTATTGTTAAAGAAAGAGCAAGCACTCAGGGCAGGCTGAGAGGTGACACTTGAAGTGCTTCCCCTAGAAAGAGCGGCGGTGTTCCTGGTGAGGGACGTGGCTGTAGGAAAGGCACAGAGAGGAGCCAGGAGACATGACCAGGCGGGGAGCGCTTGGGCCGTGTGCAGGGGAAGGCAAGCAATTACCCCCTCTGCATACCTGCTCTTCCGTGAGTCGCCTGTGACTACGCCTCCACTCACTTGGCTCTGCTGGCCAGAAAGCCAGGAACCAGCTGAACATTTTCTTTTCCCCAACTCCACAGCCAATCCATCTCCAAATCTTGTTGGTTTTGCCTCCTAAAAGGATCTTGATTTTCCCCACTTCTTCCACAGTGGTAGGCTGTGAGAATATGAGAAGGAAATAGTGGATGTCCAGAAGCCAACGAGGCGGGCTGGAGTGGAAGCTGACCCCTTCCTGCATTTGTGCGACATCGCGTGGCCAGAGTCCGGGGGCTGGCAGAGCCCTGTTCTGCTGCGCTCAGGGTTCGAGCCTGTGATCTAAGCCAGGCTCTGCTGCTTCTCACTAGGAGTTTGATTGATACGTGAGAGGTGAAGGGAAGTGGAGACAGCTCTGTTCTTGTCCTAGAAGCAAGCTCCAGGCCCATGGTGGCCTCCAGTGGTGGCAGTGGGGGTCATCAGCCAGGCTATTCCTACTGTGTGCTCTGGGCTTATGGGATCCACTACCTGGCTCCCTTCATTCCTGCCCATTTCCAGCCTTCCCATTGAGTCCTTGTGCGGCCCAACCATCTTCCAGTACAGTGTCTTTCTGCTTAAGTTAGCCATGCCGGCCTTTGTTATTTTGGCTACAAAACAGGCTTCAGTAGACCCAGGAGTTTTGTGGGGTTTGGGGGATTGATCAGGACTTGGTGGTCTTGGAGGACTTGTGGGAGGAGATGGGGCTTGAACAGACATTTAGAGGGGAGTCAGGAGCCATAAAGCAGAGGGAATCTTCACTAACATGAAGAGTAATGGTGAGGGAGAATCTCTGGTGGGGAGAAGTGGACTTTGAGAGTTCCTTAATTTATAGTGTCTTCCTGGTAGGATCAGTCCTGACTCTGAGTATTGTTACTATCACTGTCATTTTGACAGGCTCTTCAGCTGCCATGCTGCACAGCCAGCCTGGAGTGCAGGAGGCAAGCACTGGTCACCTTGTGGGCCAGCTCTGAGGCAAATCGGGAGGCCTGCTGCACACAGCACCGCTGCCGGGAACCCCCGAGCATGCACCATCCAGCAACCACAGCCTCCCGCTTACCAGCAACTGAAATGGGGCAGCTCTGAGTGGAAGTTCAGACTCGAGGGTTAACCGGCAGTGTTAGTGCTTTTCCAAAACCTGATTAGCATACATCTGGACCAACAGCACTGACCCAAGTGCATATAAAGCCCCTACAGTAGCACACTGAAGCAGCGACACCTCTTGGGACCCCCCTCACCATCCGGGAGTTCTGTTTCTATTCACACTTGAATAAATCCTACTCCTATACTTACTCATCCTCATCTTTGAATTTTGTGTAAAGAACCCAGAAAAAAGGACTTGGTGGTGAGCTGCTGCGGTCTGCTGCAACACTGGAGGGCATAGCCTGCCATTAGGAGCTGCAAACCCCACCTGCCTACAGAAGTGGAGAAACTCTGGTTTCAATTTCACTAAAATGGAAGTTTCCAGATTACTTACATGTATAATGCTTATTGGGGGAAACTGTGTTAAGTCATTTCGTTCGTTCATTCCTCAGTTTTCATGAGTGTCTGTTTAGTGGCAGGTGCTGTGTTGGTCACAGAGGATATTGAAATGAATAAATAAAATCCTTGACCAACCCACAAATTCAGTTTCTATGGGGTCAGAGGATGGTGACAACTCATGGTGGTAAGTGCCAGGCTGAGAGAAGAGTGACAAAAAGTAACAAAGGAAGAACAAGGACCTCTGCCTGAGGTGATTCAGGAAGAAATTACAGACAGTAGATTCTAGTTTATACTAACATATAAATGACTACTATGCCATTAAGGATAATACATGCCTCCCTGCCTGAAAGCAGGATTGATGGATAGGTCTTGAGAGACAATTGGGAATCAGAATGGTACTGGAGTTAGAAGCATAAGTTTTAACTTGTGCTTCTGCAATATAATAATAATTTGACGTAAGACAGTGACTTAGTTTCTGACTTTGTTTTCTTAAGTAGGAAACATGAATAAAAAGATAATTCATCTCCTAAAACTTGGGGGAAGATAGAATGACACAGTACAAGTAGGGTACCCAGCACATAGTTAATGCTCAATAAATGTTGAATAAAAAGTAAAGTTCTGGGCTCTGGAGAGAGGAGAGGGTACCTAAGGAAAATAAAAGACCCCAAAAGTGGAGCTGAACCAATTGAAAAATCAGTAGAATGGAGAGAGCAGAGTGGAGGAAGGAAGCCAAGGGGAAGGGAAAAAAGGGAGGAAGGTCCATGGGAATGAGATTGACCAAATTATGCCGTGTATGTCCCAATGAATACTACTCTTGTGTATAATTATAATTCACCAATAAAAACATAAGAAAAACAGTGAAACCAGGAAGACAAAAGGGAAATCAAAGTAACCAGTGACTGTCGGATGCTGTCACTTACAAGCACTTTTACAGATACATAACGCAATTGTCCTCCCAGCCCTGTGAAGTTCTTATCCCCATCTCCACTTTCAAGACTGCATGTGGCAGCCCCCTCCTCTCACAAAGGGAGGCTGAGGCTTAAGGGGAAGTGACTTCCCCAAGGCGTCACATGGCAGAGCCCAGATGTAGTGGAATCTTCAGAGCACATGTCTGTGCCCTCGTGTGACCCTGGTGCTGTGGCTGCTCAGCTGCACAGGATGGGACCGGGCTGAGCAAGAGGCTGGGAGGTTCCCTGAGCCCTGCAGGTGTGGCCATAGAGAGACGGAGCCAGCTGGGGCAGAGGGCAGCGCTGGGAAGTCTCCAGATGGTCCTTGGGCAGATCCCAGAGGGAAAGGAGGGAGGCTAGGCACACACCTGACAAAGAAAACATGGAAGCAAGTCCTGCCAAATGTCTAAGCTGACTGCTTGGGGGTAGCAGCCTTCTTGGGGGTGGAGCTGGCCTGCAGGGACTGGTGACT
>PVKS010003710.1:0-61575 GCA_004027875.1 Aplodontia rufa | reverse complement strand
TCTGTTGCCCAAGTAGGCATCATCATCTCTGCTCTACAGTTCAGAACACAGAAGCTGCCAGAAGTGAAGTGGCTCACTCAGTGTCACAGGGGAAAGAGGCAGCAGAAGCACCACTCACCCCAGGGTCTCCTGACCCTGGTGCCATGTTCCTTCCAAAACACCAGCCTAGAAGCTTATGACAGTTTATGACTGACTAGGAGCAATGACCGTGCTGGGTGCTCTACTCAGATTATCTTAAATCTGTATAACCTTTTCTCATAGAGCAGGAATCTCGGGTTCGGAGAAATTGTGTCATGTCTGAAATCACACAGCATTCCAACCCAGATCTCTCTTGACTCCAGTACAATGCTCTTTCCTCTATAGTGTTTCCCAAAGTATGTTCCATGGGCTATTTCTGTCCTGGAAAATGGAAGAGGCTATTGACAGACAAACATTTTAGGAAGCACTGTGTTAAAATTATCTTTGCATTAAGATTTCTCAGGGCCAATAATAATGTAACATACATTGTGAATCTCTGACAGAGATAATGGTATACCCAAACTTATTTGGACACAGTACCTTTTTATCATAAAGCATTGCCTTAGTTAGGAATGTGTATGTGTTGAGCTGCAGGTAAGAGAACCACTTCCTGCAATCGTGGCCAGGAAGCAGGACAGAAATGGGCAGTCAGGGCTGATGTGGTAGCTCAGACTTGGCATTGGGAACTCAAGCGCTTTCTAGCTTCTCTGCAATTCATAACACATTGCTTCTATCTCCATGGTTGAAAAATGGCTGCAGCCCTTTCAAATACAGCAGCTACATTCCAGCCAGGAAGAAGGAGAAGGCAAAGCACAAAGGTGAGTCTGAATCTTTGTATCCTGGAAGCATCTCCCAACAGACTTCTGCTTACATCTCATTGGACAGAAGTATGTCACATGTCTGCTCTGGGTGCAAAGGAGCCTGGGAGATTGAGTATTTGTAAAAGGCACATTATCAGACTGGGTATAGTGACGGAGGCCTGTAATTCCAGAGATTTAAGAGGCCAAGGCAGGAGGATTACAAGTTCAAAGCCAGCCTCAGCAACTTAGCGAGATCCAGTCTCAAAATAAAATATAAAAAGAGCTGGTGATGTGGCTCAGAGCCCCTGGGTTCAATCCTTGGTAGGTACCCTCCCCCCTCCAAAAAACGGCACATTATCATCTGGGAACAGTGGCACACACCTTGTTGCGGTTTGAATGTGAGGTGTCCCCCAAAAGCTCACCTGTGACAATTCAGGAAGACTGAGGTAAAATGATTGGGTTATAAAAGTCTTAACCCAATCAGTGAGTTAAACCCCTGCAGGGGATTAACTGGCAACTGTAGTCATGCAGGGTGTGGCTGGAGGAGGTGGGTCATTGGAGGCGTGCCTTTGAGGTATATATTCTATCTGGCATGGAGTTCCTCTCTCTACTCTGCTTCCCAATGTGACACCTTGACCCCCCTGCTCCCTGGAGCCATGCCTCCCGCCATGTTATTTAGCTTCACCTCAAGCCTCAAGGAATGGAGCTGGCCTTCTAAGACCTCTAAAATCATGAGTCCCCTAAGAAACTTCCCCTACTAAAATTGTTCTTGTCAGGTCATTTAGTCACAGCAGTGAAAAAAACTGACTAAAACACACCCGTAATTCCAGTTACATTCAGCTACTCAGAATGCTGAAGCAAGAGTATTGCAAGTTCGAGGCCAGCTGCAGGAGTATTCCAAGTTCAAGACCATCTACAACACATTCAACACATTCCTGAGCAGCTTAGCAAGACCCGGTCTGAAAATTAAAAAAAAAAAAAAATTTAAAAAGGACTGGGGTTGTAGCTCAGGGGTAGAGTATTTGCCTTGCCTGGACACATCTGGGGTTCAATCCCTAACACAGCTAAATAAATAAATAAATAGATGCTATAAATAAATAAGTAAATAAACGTTATCACATGGATAGAATTAGAGATCTATGGATAAAGAAAGGAAGAACAGATGCTATAAAATTCTTCCTCAGGTGAAGTTCTATCAACTGAGTTAAAAAATGCTACTCTGTACTCATTTTCCTGCCCACTAAATCTTTAAGGTGTCAGAAATACTGGTTGGAGGTGGGAAGCAAGAGACATTTTACTCCCATTGGTGGGTGGGCTTTGGGGGGGTTCTGAAGCACCCCCCTACCCTCCCCAATGGAAATCCACAGGTAGTTATGCCCAGTCTGATGTAATCCTGCCCTTCACTCTTATTGGAGAAGCTCAGGAGTATGATCTACATGATTGGCTAAGATTGGACAGGGCCAGATACAGGAAGTAGGTAGACAGGGTATGGAAAGTCAAAGAAGGTAGGTTGTGTACAGGAAGTGGGCAGCACTTAGGGTGTAAGAATACAAGGTTTGGGGAATTTTAAACATGGCTTCCTGCTAGCCTCATGGTTCCCTGACTTAAGATGGCTTCCTTTTATATGGGAACCTTAAGGCTGCATTCTGAAAAAGGACCATCAGACTTCTATTTCTCACAAAGGCCTACAAATGTCCCCTCCTCTGCCAAGCTTTCAGGTTTTCCTCAACTCCTACTTCCCACCACCTGTTCCTTGACAATGTATATACTCCTTATCAGCACATTGCAGCTTGTGAGGAACATGGATGACCATCTCCTCTACTTTGTTACCTAACTGCAGCTGAACAATAAGGTCACATCTCACTTATATATGTACCTACCACAGGGCAATCCCTGGCACAAAAACCAATTAACTGCATGAATGATGTACAAAGGCAGAAAGGATTCATTTGGGTAGTTGAGGCAGGTACCAACTTGAGCCATTACAAACAGAAGTAGATCTTTTTTCGTTTGTTTTTTGTAGTGCTGGGGATTGAACCCAGGGCCTTGCACATGCTAGGCAAGCACACTACCACTTAGCTACATCCCTAGTCCTAAAAGCAGATTTTAAAAATCAGGATCCACAGGAGCTTTGGAAATCACAGGGCTAGGATGTAGTCTGGGCTCAGGATGGGATGGTACAGTCTGAAGGATGTCTGGATGCTGGGCTAGGCAGCCACTCTCTTCTCTAGGCCTTCTTCCTGCCTTAGTCCATTCAGGCTGATATAACAAACTGCTTTAAACTGAGCATCTTATTAACAGTGGAAAGTGATTACTGAGACCTCCAGAGGCTGGGGAGTCCACGATCAAGGTACCAGCAGATTCAGTGTTTGTCAAGGGCTGCTTTCTGATTCACAGATGGGGTTTTCTTGCTGTGTCCACTCCTGGCGGAAGGGTGAGGGTCTCTATGGGGTCTCTTTTATAAAGGCACTTATTCATGAAGGCTCTGCCCTCATGACCTAGCCCCTAGCAAGACTCCACCTCCTGACTCATCACTTTGGGGGTGAGGATTTCAATATGGATTTGGGGAGGGAGACACACAAATGTTCAGACCATCCCAATCCTGTGCTTTCTGCAGCTTGACTCTCTTTGCTTCCCTGTCTACTTGGAAGGAGGAAGAGGGTTGCCCTCAGTTCCCCATGTTCATCAGCTCTGGACTCAACCTGACCCTCTTAGTCCAATACCCAAATCCAGGGAGAGCCTCTAAGTGGTCTAGCTTGGGTCGGGGATTATGCGGGTCCAGTCAGTTGTGTCCCTCAGAGAGACAGGAAGGGCTCATGTAGCAGGTGAGGGACAGTTAAGGCAAATATTCCAAGATGTGACTACCTCAGTGCCACTATGTCCTATCAGGGGTCAGCAGATGACCACCCATGGACCGAAGCCAACCTGCCACCATTTTTGTATACAAAGGTTTTTGGAACACAACCATGCACATTCACTTACCTAGTGTGCTTTCACGCTACAAAACCAGAGTTGCAGTGTTGTGATGGGAGCCACGCGGTCCCCGAAGCCAGATATTTACTCTCTGGTCCTTTACAGAGCATGTGTGCCAAGCCCTGTGTTACAGGGAGGGACAGTCTGTCAAGGAGTCTGTGAATAACCTGAGGGGTAGAGGTGACGTTGGGATCCGCATCCTCGAAGGCACGCAGAGCTGGATGCGTGGGTGAACCGGTGCGGTGCGGAGCGCAGCGGAAGCCTGCGCGGCTGCCTCATCAGACTCCTCCGGGTGCTGAGCGGCGCAGAGGGGCGCTGGGGAAGGGTGCGCTCCGCTCCTCCGCCGCCCGCCCCGCATCTGCTCTTAATTGAGGCGTAGTGATACAAGCCTGATTGGGAATAGCAGGTGCTGGGATGCGGTGAACATTAGGGAATAGTCACTTGGCGGGCTCCGGAGCTGCCAAAACCCGAAGTGTGCCGCTCGGCCAGATGTTCGCTCATTACCATCCGCCCTTCCTCAGAAACGTTTTAAGGCAACATTTGTTTGTTGAGGAAACCCAGCTGTTCCCAGGGAAATGGGTTTCCCTCCTTTGGGCAGAGAAGCAGGGGAGGGGCCCATCAGAAGAGGGACACTGGGGACATAGTGGGTGGGTGGCAGCTAAACACTTTGCATCCGGTTAGGGGACAGCGCTTTAGAGACTGCAAAGTCCTAGAACACCCATAATGGTGACTCTCCGCGCTGGTGTGAAGGAGGGACCACGAGCCCCATTTTTTCAGAGAAGGAGGCAGAGGCCAAGAGAGGTGAAGTGACTCAGTCAGGGCCCCACAGCCAACTAGTGGCTGAGCCCAGCCCTGGACCTGGACCCTGAGCTCCAGGACCACTGTTGGTGCCCTGGTCCCTCTCTGGCTCTGTCTGGGGCATGTGTGCTTTGGTCTCAGCCTTGGAATCCCATTGCTCAGTCTGTTTGTGTTGCTGTTTCTGCATCTCTTTTGACATCCCATCTCCCTTTGTCTTCTCCTCCCATTTCTGGGCATCTGTGATAGCCAATTGATTCTGCCTGTCTCTTCCTCTGCCCTACCCAGAAAAGTCCTGTCAACCTCTGTGGGCAAGCGGCTCAGCCCGTTTGGCCTTTTCCTATCAGTGTCTCTGTCCCTGCTTCTCTGAATCACTCCCTGTATCCCTCTCTAGTCTGTCTTTTTTTTTGTGCCCAACTCTCCTTGGGAACATCAATGCCTGAGGCGTGGTTTGTGTGACTGCCTCCTTTGGGGCCAAGTTCTTGACTCCTTCCCTCTAATTAACCCTATCTCTATCTATCTATCTGTCATCTATTTGCATGTTTTTTAGGATAATGTTTTTTAAGTTGTGTGTCATGAAATCGATCAGTACTAGGTGGGACCAACAATTTTAAAGAAAGAGAATAGAAAATATCAGGATGTGTCAGACACAGCGTTGCTTCAGTTCTCTATGTGTGTATACTGAGTTCTGGGATAAAATGCTTTTACCATGAGATTTGACTGAAAAACTGAAAAACCACTGAATGAAGATGCTTCGGCTGCACATGGAGAAAAAAAAAGTCTGACGCAACAGACCCAAGCAGGAGAAACTTCTCTTCAAGAGGTCAAGGAGCTGGGCTGGTTAATCAGCTGCTGGACAACATCATCCGCTAAGGAGTTGGGTTCTTCTTCCCTTGTACCCTTAACTCCCCAGGGAGCCAGTCCACTCCGCCTGTAATCACAAGGTGCTACTAGGGCTCCATCCCAGGGACTCTTTTACCCTACATCCTTTCTTAGAAGCCAAGAATCACATCTCACATCTTATTGGCAAGGACAGGATCACATGCCCTCCTCTTAACCAATCGCCGGCAAGAGAAGCAGGCTCAGCCGGTATTGCTTATGCTAATAGCAATGGAGTGGCTTCCCTCTGTGAGTGCATAAGGAGAGTGGACTCTGCAGGCCTTGGGGCTCCTCTCACCAGGAAGCCTGGCTTCTGCTACAACCTCTCACTGTCCCCTCTGCCTGGATACCTGGCTCAGTTTCCCTTTAGTCGCTCTTTAGGTCTGTCCTGAGGGGAGGCCTGGCTGAATGTGGACTACAGCTAGGGTTTCTGTGCTAGTTTCCTGTGAAGACAGCAATAAATTACCACAATCTTGTCACTGGATTAAGGGCCCATCTGCATAATCCAGGATGATTGCATCTCCACGTCCTTAACTGAATTACATTTGCAAAGACCTTTTTTTTTTTTCCAGGTAAGGTTGTAATCAGAGGTCATATTCATGAACATATCTTTCTTGGAGCCACCCCTCAACCCACTGCAGGGCGTTCCTTCATCCCCAGCCCCTTGGCTCCTGCAGGGGCAGAGTCACAGCCTGCTCTCCTATGTGCTGTCATGTGGCCTTGACCTCTGAGCCTCAGCATCCTCATCTACCAAACAGAGGCCGGAAGGAGCAACAGATGTAAAAGACCTGGAAAATATCTGGAGGCAATGTATTTCCCAGGGTTTGCATCCTTCAAGAGGAAAAGCAAACTGGCTTCCTGCATCCATTCTCCAGGGAAGTGAGGCCTTTTTAGAAATGGCAGAAGCAGTGGGGTCTGGTGAGCTGTTAGAATAACACCCCCGTGTCCCCCGTGAGGGTCACAGGTCGAAGAAATCTCCTCCTCACAGTACCTCTCTTGGAGGTTCTCTAAGGATGTTGCACCTGATCCCTGGGGTGCCTGGCCCAGCCTCAACCATTAGGGTGGTAAGTCGCTGACCCACGACTTCATGTAGCACCTCACAGCTTGGAAGGGCCCCTGGCCTCGGCTTCTGGCCAGAATCTTCTTGGTGCAGGTAACGTACCTTCATTCCTTCACTCGATACGTATTCATCAAGCACCTGTTGGTGCCTGTCTGGCACTGTTCCAGGCCCTAGGCATTCATTATTGAGAGAAAAAAAAAATGTGCCTGGCCACATGGAGCTGACACACAGTAGGGAGAAGTGGCTCACCCCAAGGCATTAGGAGCAAAATGACCAGGCCAGGCCCAGTCTCAGGCCCAGGTCCCCCAGGGGGATTCACCAGTGAGTAGAGTCAGAAGTCTCCTAGGAAGCCCCATGGGAGTAATGGGATAAGCGAAATAATATTTGGGTGGTGCTTAATAAAGAATTTGGCTGCCTTTACCCCGTGTTCCTGGGAGGTGACTTCTAAGCCCTTGGTAATTCCCAATTGAAGGGAGTTCATTATTATTCATGGACCCCTCAGACCATACCTGATAATGAGGTCACTTTTGGCCGATGCTTCAGGGTTTGTACTAATGAGACAATTCAGAAAAAGGACTAGCTATGTCAGAAAAACCAGTCATGTGATTAGCGGGTTGAGGCCTTGTTTTAGTCAGCTTTTGCATCACTGTGACAAAAATACCTGCCAAGAACAACTTAGAGGAGGAAAAGTTTATTTGGGGCTCACAGTTTCAGACACCTCAGTCCTTAGACTCCATAATACTGGGCCTAAGGTGAGGCAGCACATGGTGGGGCAAGGCCCAGAGGAGGAAAGCTGCTCAGCCCATGAGCTCATGGTGGGGTCAGCGAGAGATAGAGAGAGAGAGAGAGAGAGAGAGAGAGGGAAGGGGCTGCAGGGAAGATGTGTCCTTCCAGGGCACATGCCAGTGACCAGCTCCTCCAGCCATGTTCCCCATGCCTATCTAGAGTTACCACCCAACCCATTCAAACTAGGATGGACTGATTAGGTTACAACTCTCATAATCTAATCATTTTATCTCTTGAATATTCCTGCATTAACCAGAGCTTATCCAAACCATGTCGTGTGACATTAGCCTAACCTTGGGGAGTGGTGGGGTAGGCCTGGAGACTGAGTTCAAACACATGACCTGAACTCGGAGCCCTCCCAGGCCTTGCCCCATGTGTCTCTCCCTTTGGCTGGTACTCATTTGTAACCATTTTCCTAAAATAAAATTGCAGTGGTCAAAAGACAAGTACTGTGTGATCCCACGTATACCAGGTACCTGGCATGGTCAAATTCACAGAGACAGAGACCAGCATGGGGCTTTCCAGGAACTGGGGGAGGGGAGAAGGGACACTTGTTTAACGGGTACAGGCTTTCAGCCTGGAAGGTGAAGAGTTCTGGAGATTGATTGCACAATGATGCAAATGGACTTAACTATGAAAATGGCTAAGATGGTGAATTTCATGCTATGTGTACTTTACCACAATTTAAAAACAGAACTATAATCATTATGAATACTGTGCGTCCTGAGCTCTGTGAGTCTTTCCAGCAAATTAGCATGAACTAGCCCATCTAGTTAGAATGTGGAGGGCCTGGGAGCCCCTGAGTTTGCATGGATGTCTGGAGGAAGGCAGCCTGGTAGAGGTCTTGCCCTTAACCTGTGAAGTCTGGCTCACTCAGGTGGCTGAGGCAGGGGAGGCAGAAAGTTCAAGCCAGCTTTTGGTCAGAATGGGCTTGGGAATCCCATCTGGCCCTGAGCATCTGTGATTCTTCCAAGAACACCCCCAGCCCTGGAGCACCCCCTCATTATCTCTTCACACATTCAGCGCAATGCTCCCTCCCTTTTGTTCCCTTTTCAGGATGTGTGTGAATGCATGTGAGCAAGCGAGTGAGTGTGTGTGTGTGTGTGTGAGACAGTGCAGGTGCACCGGTGTGCTAGCGTGTGTGCACACACTCTCCTCACCAGGACCTCGAACTCCTCTAGACCTGGAACCAGACTTACTACAATTCTGTTGCTTCCACCACCCATGGGCTTCTTAGGAAGGGCTGAACTGCTTTTCCATCTCCCTGGGCCGCAGGGCTGCTCCTTTGCTGGGTATTCACTAGTGGTTCCATCTGAAGAGTCTGCTTCTGTGAGGCCAGTGGTGGGATCAGACCCTCCTGGAGGATGACCTCGATGCCCTGGGGATGGTGACTATTTAATTAGAACACCTTCGCTTGGAAACGCTCATCCATTTATGGGGAAAACAACCATAAGTTTTACAGTTATTGGATTTTTCAACTTGTTTACAAAAGCAATATTGTTAAATGGCCAACAGCCAGGCCCTGTGCCTTCTGACAACAGGAAAGCATATTATCTCCCCCAGCCAGCTCCCGGGAGGTGTGTGGAGTTGCATTCCATTTTGTTATCTGTTTAATTATCCATTCAGCCAGGCTTACACTAAGGCGCTAAAGCTCTTTCTCGGTTGTTCACAGCCAGATCTGTTCTGGAATGCAGCAAAGAGCTCCTTCCACGTTTCTTGACCCCCGGCAGCAGCTCCTAGGAGCTGCCTCACTCCAAGAAAATGCCAACCCCTGAAGAACCTGTCCCTTTGGAACAATGGGTCCTGAGTGACCTTGAACTTGACTGAATACCTCTGCATTATAGGCTTCTCCTTATTAATTAAAAAAAATTTAATTGCTTTAGAAGACTTGTTTCCAAACCAGTCTGCCTGGCACCAGAACCCCTGAGGGAGGTTTTAAAAATCAACTTTGGTAGGTCTTACCCACAGGTCAGGTTCTGACTGATGGGGTCTGAGGTTGTGAAAACTCCCCAGGTCTGGAGTCCTCTGGACTTGATTATGTCTGTCTGATTTTTGCCCCCTAGGTTCTTTGAGGCTCCCTTGGAGGGTGGGGGTGGTTTGGGCTTGTCCTCCACTCTTCCAGCCAGTACCAAGTGTACAGCCCGCACCTGCTGGGCTGGCTGAGCTCCAGCTAGCTCAAGCCCGGGTGAAAGTCATCTCCAGGAAACGTCCAGGTGGATGGGGCCCCGAAATCATCACGTAGCTATAAATAACTGGGGGAGTGCACAGGATGCAAAGGTTTTGTGAATGACCTTCTCCTGGAACACCTGCACTGCCCGAGCTTTCACTGGGAAAGTCCCTCCCAGTGAAAGGTGGCGTTGACAGCTAGCTGCTGCTGGCTTAGCTGAGGGATGCAGGGAGGAGGGAGAAAGGCAGAGAGCCCAAGGTGGGAGCCCCCTCAACCAGCAGCCCTGGTTTGTCACCAGAGAACGAGGCCAAAAGAAAGGAGTTAGGAGTTCCTGCATTCAAACTTCCTCACCCAGACCCTCCGTAGTCTTGGAACTGAGGATGGTAACCGGAATAATCACACTAATGCTCAGTTAGCTCTCCACCACTATGACAAACACCTGGAATAATTCAACTTTTTTTTAAAAAAAAAATTTTTAAAGAGAGAAGGACAGTGAGAGAGAGACAGAGAGAAACAATTTTTTTATTTAGTTTTTCATATAGCCTTCATTGCTCCGAGACTTTGTTGTGTACGTGGTGCTGGGGTCCGAACTCAAGTACTAGCAAATGCCAGGCAAGCGCCGTAACCTCCGAACCACTGCTCCAGCCCCAAATAATTCCACTTAAAAGGATGAAAGGTTTGTTTCAGCTCATGGCTTCAAGGGTTTCAGTTTTCGTTTGCTTGGCCCTGTTGCCTTTGGGCCTATGGAGAGGCAGCACAGCATGGCAGGAGAACATGGCAGAAGGAAATGCTCTCATCTGGCAGCCAGGCAGCAAGAGAGAGAGACAGGAAGTGAGTGGGGTTCCCTCCATGGGCATGTGCCCAGTGACCCAACTTCCTCTACCAGTCCACCTCTTAAAGATGTCACCACCTCCCAACAGCATCACAGGCCGGGGACCAAACCTTCAACACACATGGGGGACATGGAAGAGCCAAATTATAACAAAGTCTTCACCTCTCTTTAGCTCACTTGTGCATCCATTATCTCCCTACATCCTTGCTGTGTCTCTGAGATGCAGGTAGGGTAGCATCAAACAGGCAGCCGCATTAGCTGAGTGGGGTGAACCAACACAGGCGTGAATGACTTGGACGAGGTCACAGTGGACCAACATTAGCCCCCATCCCTCTAATCCCAAGTCCACAGCCCTGCGGTCCTTCTTTATTATAAAACACCCACCTATACATGAGGTTTCCCCCTTTCTGAAAGTGCTTCCATCCATAGGACTCTCTGAATAGCTGAAGTAAGGAGGGCACATCGTCGGTGCTCGGTAGAGAACAGAAAAACCGAGACTCCAAGAGGTTAAGGTGGCCATACAGCTGGAAACTTCGTGAAAGGGATACAAAACTGGTTGGAATTTGTACGTTAGGAAAAAGCACAAGGTTTGAAATGAAACTGTAACTCTTACAAGCTCTGACCTGAGCAAGATTCTTAAATTTTAATTTTTGGGTTACCTCAAAGGATAATAACTTCCAAGGGGGGGCAACCATGACATGGCATCAGCCTTGGCTAACTATGTAAACATACATTTGTTCTTGATTGTTTGATAGTGATTCCCCCTCAATTGTAACTCCATATTCAACTAATTAAAAAAAAAAGGATAATAACTTGTGATGAGGTGGCACACATCTGCTATACCAGCATCTCAGGAGGCTGGGCAGGAGGTTCGAAAGCTCAAGGCCAGCCTCAGCAACTTAGCAGAGATTCTGTCTCAAATTTTAAGATATAAATAAAAGACTGGGGATATGGCTCAGTGGTAAAATGCCCCTGAGATCAATCCCCAGCACAAAGGAAAAAAATCATCTATGTTAAGGGAAAATGTTTTAAAAGGTAAAATAATCCACTTTAATGTCAATATAAAGATGAACAAGTATGGAAAAGCTTTTATTTCACTCACCGATTAATGAGAAAAGCAGTAAGGTATTAAAAACTGGTTCAAAGGAGAATTCGAAGAGCGCACACATGCAGGCAACTTGGAATGAATCTAGATGGTGGGGAAACTGGGCAAGCTCCTCAGAGCGACGATCAGCTGGGTTCCGACAGACTGCATCTATTCTCATCTCTGCGGACAAGAATCATTCACACCCCTGTCAGTCTTCAATAGCTTCCAGAGCTGTGGAATAGCTCAGACAATGAGAGGAAGGGGCAACTCAGGAAGGTGCACTGTTCCAGACGTGCGGCAGTCTCTCTGGGCTCATTCCAAAGAAAGTCACCGTTTTTCCTACCGTTGTAAAATGGGGATGACCCCAAGGGCAGATGTGAGGACTGCATGGGATGGCTTTTGTTTATCACCTGGCATGAAGAAGACAGCCCCAACGTTCCCTTCCCTTCCTTCTCTTCCCTACCAAGGTCAAAGGGCTTTCATCCTGAGTCCCACACCCATGAGCTTTCTTCTCCCCCAAGTCTGATATGGAGGAAAGAGATTGGGACTTGGTGTCACCCAGACCCTGGAACTGGCCCTGCTGTAGCCTTGAGCAGATTTTTTTTTTTTTTTATTGCTGTGGCCTCAGCTTACTGGCAGTTAAAATGATTAGCTGGACCACATGACCTCAAAATTATCTTCAGCTCAATAAATTGTAGCTTCACATTGACTTATACAACCCAAACTGCAGATTTTCTGAGACCAATCCATGGCAAAGTTGAACAGACAAGGACTTGGGAGCCAGAGAGAAAGATGTTTGAATCTTAGCTCAGCATCTTACCATCTGTGTGACATTGGGTAAGTTACTTAACACCTCTGAGCTGAGCCTACATTGCATATCTGTCAGATGAATTATGATTTTTCTTTTGTGCCAGAGATGAACCTAAGGGTACTTTACAACGGAGCCACATCCCCAGTCCTTCCTTGCTTTATTTATTTATTGAATTTCTTTTATTTTTATTGGTTCCTTTTTGGGTATACATGATATAAGCATATACAATGACGTAATGATAAACACATGGAGTTTTACTTGTTCTAATTCAATCTCGTGTCCTGCCCCCCGCCTTTTTTTTTTTTTTTTTTTTGAGACAGGGTCTCTGCTAAGTTGATGAGGCTGGCCTCAAACTTGCCATCCTCCTGCCTCAGCCTCCTGAGTTGCTGGGATTACAGATGGGCACCACCTCACCAGAACCAGTTATCACCCTTTGAGGTAACCCACAAGGTTATCCTGAGATGAAGTTGAGTAATTCACACTATGTGCCTAACACACGCTTAATGCTCATTGAGTGTCAGTTTCCATTCTCCACTTTCCTATATCCGTGGGGCTCCCACTGACTTTCGGGTCAGGTGTTCCCACCCTGCTGCCAGGTGCCGTGGGCGGCCGTTAGTGAGCAAGCCAGCTGCTCTGAGCTCTCCTCTAACCCTGCATTGAGGGAGAAGTTGCCCTCCACTCCCACACTCAGTTGGTTTGGATCCAGCCATGGAACTAAGGACATGCTTAAGGAAAGCGGGTGGGGAGCCCCCTTAAGAGGAGGGCAGACAACAGATTGGCGGGGAGGGCGCAGGACGGAGCTTGCTTTTGTGCAGTCTGGGCTAGGCTTCCAGGAGGAAGTGGGCAGAGGGTCTTGACAGGTGAAGGGGACAAAGATGCGGAGGCTCAGAAAACTCCTTGTTTGTCAGTTTAGCAAGGGTCCAGGGAAACCAGAGGGACATCTGGAAGAACTGTAGAGAAAGTGATGTGTGAGGCTTTGATCATCAAGGGCTTTGGGGGATACACAAGAGTTCAGGCTTCACCCTTTAGACAGTGTGCTGCCAGGGGATGGGACTGTGGACAGCCCAGCAGGGAGTCACCACGGGAAACTGCATCTTCCCCAGTTGAAGCCCTCCCCAGCGTCTAGCGTGGGAGGGCCATATAAATGGCCTCCCTAAATACGTGCCATGGACTTCTTGTCTTCTAGAACAGTGCTTCTGAAACTTCCAGTCTCCACCAACATTTAGGGCTCTTGTTGAAATGCAGTTTCTGATCCACTAGGCCTAGCGCTGGGCCTAAGACCCCCACTTCTCCCCAGCTCCAAGGGCTACTGGTCCATGGGCCACATTTTGAGTAAGGACAACTGGCACCCCCAGGATGAGCAAGAGACGATGCTGTGTGGAAGGTGGGAACTAGACTGATACCTTTGTCCCCTCTTTCCTCTCATCTCCAGGCTGCAGCCCTCAGGACCAGACTTCCTACATACGGGCTCCCTGGGGCTCGGGGACATGGCTCTGCTCTGCCTGGGCCGATGCAGCAGCCTGGCTTTCCTCCACTCGCGCCAGAACTTACAGGCCTCCTTCCCTCCAACCTGTAGGTGCAGGAAGGCGGAGACGACTTCACTGAAACCCTCTGGGGATGAGCATGGAGCAGGTGTCCAGCCAGCCAAGCCTGGAAGGATGCCCGTGAGTGACAGATGTCATCCTATGTGTTAATGGCTAATGAGAGCCTATTGCTCCTGACTGCCGGAACATGTTCTTGAATTCTAACTGGGGCTTCGATCACCTTAAGTTAAAGGAGCTGAGTACTCTTGGGTGTGGGGACCAGGGAAGGTTTCAGACAAGATCTGGGCATTCCTTGCCGCAGATGGCGCAGGGCCCTCTCAACAGGACTCGGCTCAGGGTGTGCTCCTTCAGGCTGGTTTGGTAGGTGCTATGGTTTGAATGTGTCCCCCAAAGTTCATGTGTTGGAAATCTCAAATGCACAGTGTTGACAGGTGGGACCTTGAAGATGTGATTCAGATCCAGGGCTCTGCCCCAATGCTTGGCTTGATGCCCTTATCACAGGGGTGTGTTCCTGATTAAAGGATCAGAATGGCACCCTTCTCTCTCTCCCTCCCTCCTTCTACAATAGGCTGACACATCACATGCTGGTACCATGAGGGACTTCCCAGGTGCCAGAATGAAATGTCTTTTCTTTTAAATTTCTTTATAAGTTAGCCAGTCTCCAATAGTCCATTATAGCAGAACAAAATGGACAAATATGGTGCCCCTCTTCTTGGTTACCAGAGCACCCCATGCTCTCCTAGCAACATTGCCCTGATGCCCCCACCCCTACGCACTGTGCACCCTGTTTATGATCAGCACTGTGAACAATGCAGCTTTGCATTCACAGGGTCTGAGGCGTGGAAGGTGCTTATCCGTGCCCAAGGAACCACTGTGCGGCCACATCCAGAGCCCACGCCTGTGTGTAGCACACTGGTTCTCGGCTGGGGAAATTTTGCCCCCCCACCCCCCGTGGACATTTTGTGACATCTGAAGACATTTTTGGTTGTCACATCTTGGAGGCAGGGCTCTGCTGGCATCTGGGGGTCAAGAATACAGTAAAATATCCTCCAGCTTACAGAACAGTCCCCACAGCAAAAGACTGTCAAACCCCAAATGTCAACAGTATCAAGAGTGAGAAACCTCATGGGGGGCAGGAGTACAGATGGAAACGGCCTTGCCCAGGAATGCCACCACCGCTCCTTCACAGCCGCCCTGCCCCTGCTGTCACATCTCAAAGCACCCTTGTCCCTCCTCCCCGACAGCCGTGGATGTGTTTTGCAAAACACCAAATGGTTCAAATCAACAAGACTGAGCCCTTCACTGATAGAAAGGCTGACCCTGTTCCCAGACCCGACATTCCCACCCAAGAATTAATTTGAGAAAAATTTAAATGTTAACAAATACGTAAAGGCAAGCAACAGTGAGCTAGTAATCAGACACCTTTTGATGTTCATTATGCTGGATTTCCGGACAGTTAAATTGGTTAATGCATTTCCCTTTGGCTTGCAGATCAATCTCTGCAGCTGTCGGGGACGCAGCTCACCGCCTGTTATACATTACAGCTCAAGTGCCTGGTGACACCAGCAGAGCCCTGCTTTCCAGGCAAGGGCTTGATTCATGGATGGCACAGCAGAGGTAACGAATAACGACCCCACCCACCATTCAAGCTGCTGTAGGATCTCCCCCACCTGCTCAGACACACACACCCAAACAAGCAGTCGCAGGCAACTGAAAGGCATTTACACAGTACATTCCGTAACTAGTTATATCCTGTAACAGGCGGGGAAGGGGGAAATTCTAGCACCCTCCGGGCTAAGCACTTAGATTTAAGAAGCTGCCACCCTGCATGGTGCAGGGAGGGCAGAGCCAGGAGCAGGATGGTTTAGGGCACTGCCACCGGGCAGAATCAGTGCAACAGACCCATGAAAAGGGAGGCTTCCTGCCTCCTGGCCAGAGGTGAGGCCCAGAGCTCAGTGTCATGGAAACCTAGGTCTGGACACAGGCTGTGTCTCTGTTGGGAAGGTGTTGCTTTTCCTGCTCCCTGGGAATGTCCACCCATCCTTCAATATCAGTTCACCCTTCTGCCCCAGCTCTGTGAGCATCCCCTGATCTGCAGTGCAATGGCCCTCCCCTGTGCCTGGCCTGTCCCAACACCAGCCACCCAGATCTGCAGTTGAATCAGGATGGTGGAGCAGTCACCACTGATTGGACCCATCCGGCCTCTGTCTCCCCTACTTGGAGAGCCCAGCTTTCTTCAGCTGGGCCCCTTCAGACTGGCCATAGCAGTGACCGCAGCCCTAGTCCCCAGGAAATGGAGCCCAGGTAGTCTGAGCCAACCACGCCATCCCATTCTCGTTGCTGGGTATTGCCTGCAGGGCCAGTGAAATGTGAGGGGAACCTGCAGGAATGTTTCTTTTGTGCTTAAGAAGACACCTACAGGGCCTGGAGCTGTGGCTCAGCAGTTTCAGTGCTTGCCTGGCATGTGTCAGTATGCGGGTTCAAACCCACACATGAAAAGCTAAATAAAAGCTTGATTCTGTCTTACTCTCTCACTGTCCCTCTCTCTTTAAAACAACAACAACAACAAAAAAAACCAGACATGGACAAAAGGACAGAGGTCCTTTTTGGCTTCGGGCCTCAGCATCAACATTCGTTAATTGGAATTGCTGCAGCCACGTTGTGACCATGAGCAGCACCGTCACCAACACTTTTGGGAGGTTGGGACAGAAAGACATGTTATCAGCAGGGCCCAGGAAGTGGTCAGGAGCCACACCACTTATGACGAATCCTCGTTAACCAGTTATAAAGAATATTAACGAGGGAACTGAGAGGTCAAAGGGGAGGCAGCAATGGCAAAAAGCAGATGTCACTTCTGAGTCTAGGGGACTAAAGAAAGAGGTTGAAACTGAGAACACTCAGAGAGAGGGGCGGTGCAGCTGACTGCAGGTCTCTGAGAAGGTCGCCTGGTTGGTGCTGTCCTGAGTCTCTGAGCTTGGAAGATGAGCCCAGAAGGGCGTGCATTTGGTTTCTGGTTTTCCAACCCTTAGTTATGTATGTGGTGCTGGAGTTTGAACCCAGGTCCTCGCACATGCCGGGCAAGCTCTCTGCTGCTGAGCCCCCTCTTCACACCCCCAATCACCTAATCTTAAAAGCTGCATCTCCTAGCAGCACCATGGTGTCAATCCAATTGCAACGTGAAATTCAGAGCACAAACTATAATGGGGTGCAATGAGGTTGTATCCATGAGTATTGGAAATCCTGCCAATTGAATTCAGCCTGGCTCCAGGGAGACGCTGCCTCTTGGAGGGTGAAGAAGCTTTGCTGGCCGCTGACAGGGGCAGCCAGCCCTCTGGGAAGGGAACGGAAGGCCCCGCCCACTCTTCCAACCAGGCTGGAGGCACCCAGCGCCCCCTACTGGTAGAGTTTAACAGAAAGCAATTGCTAAGCAGAAGATGTGGTAGAGTGCTGGGTAGCAAAGCAGGGATGGCAGGGTCTGGACTTGACAGCCTAATAAGTGATACAGGTGGAGAACACCTGAATCCTGAAGACATCGCTAAGCCGCGAGCCAGAAACCAAAGAGCTGCCCCACCTTAGATTCCCTGTCATCCACCATTGAGATGCTGCAGGGCTGCTTTTCCATTACCAGCCTTATCTTACCCAGCACTCCCCCAGTGGGGCCCGGCAGGAGGAGGCTGCCATGGCCTGTTGACAGAGGACCCCCTTGCAGTTAACATGGTGGTGAGGAGCAGGGACTCTGGCCTCAGATTCCTGCTGCCTCACTCAGTGGGCCGTCTTGACCAATGCTCACCTCTCCTAGCCTCCATTTCCTCTTCTACATGGGGGCATTCATCAGAGTGCCTGTGCTGGACCTGCCTCGCATATGGCAAGCACACTTTCAGATGCTGTTATTGGTCAACGAGTCACATGCTACTGTCCCCATAAATGGGCTCTGGACTGCCCCTACCTTCCCTGGGAAAAAAACAAAACAAAAACCCAGTTCCACGCTGAGTCTCCCGGATAGAGCCAGGCTCCGTGCCTCACCTGCCCCTGCTCGTCAGTTGCCCAGTTACCTGCCTCATATCTGCGCCTGAATCCAGGTCCTCCCCATTTCCCTGGGTCCGTGCTGTCTTCTCACAGGAGCAATCCTCTGCTGCACGGCTCTGTGGACGCAGCTGCATGAGCCACAGGTTCCCCTTCCTGCCATCAGCCTGCACCTCTCCTTGCAGTCAAGTCTCCTGCTTCCGCATTCTGTCCCCTTCCCAGTAGCCTTGCCCCTCTCCCTGCTCCTGAACCCTCTGGTGGCTTTTTTGAGTTGGGTCAGGGACACTTGTTTCTATGGTGCTGCTTTTCAGCACTTTCCTAAACCTGCTGTGATAAATTACCACAATTTTTATGGCTTAAAACAACAAAAATTTATTCTCATGTTTCTGGAGTCCCTAAGTCTGAAATTGAGGAGTTAGCAGGGCCCTGCTGACTCTGGTGGCTCTAGGGAGTGAGCATTCCTTGCCTCTTCTAGCTCCTGATGTCCCCGGACAAGTTTCTTGGCTTATGGCAGCATCCCTCCAGTGTGCTCCATCTTGTTGTCGTGTTATGACCTTGTCTGTCTCTGTGTGCTTTTTCTGTCTCATATGAGTGCACTCACATCAAATTCAGGGCTCACCTTAATTACAGTTGCAAAGACTCTGTCTCCCAATAAGATCACATTCCAAAGTCCCTGGTGGACACCACATAACCCATTGCAAGTGGCACTCCAGAGAGCAGGACCCTGCCTCCTAGCAGACTCTTCAGAAGTCCATGAGGGAAAGCTGAGCACATCAGTGACTGTCCCCACCCAGACTCAGGAAGCCCACTGTCACTTCTGAGGCAACCTCAACACTTTAGCCCTGTGACCACCCAGCCCCTGCTGGCCAGAAGTCACTGCTTGACCACTTCAGTAGGTCACCATCCCCCATCTGTCCTTATGTTGTTGACAAGGGTCCTCTCTCAAAGCTCACACTGTAAATAAAGCCATTTCCGTTTGGGGACTGGAAGTAGAAAGAAAGGAAAAAGAAAAAAATTAAATGAATAAAGGCGGAAAATCTTCACCATCCACAAAACGATACATGAAACCCAGGAAATTCCTCTAGACCACCAATAAATAACCCAGACCACAAAAGTAATGCATTAGACAGCTTGTGTAATGGGAGCCTGTGAAAGACTGTAGAACTTTCTAAAATTAATTTTCTTCATTTTGGTTTATTAAAATTGCGCTCATCTATCTCCCCTGTTAAATATTTTATTTTTTCATATTAATGGCTGCAATTTCAGCTTGTGCCTGTTTCTGTCATTAACACTGTACAAACTTAATATCATTAGTAGTTTTTCCCTTAATTATGTGACTAGAAAAGAAAAACATCAAAGTTTCCGTGAAATTGGAATAGTATATCTAAATTGCCTCATGTTTATTTTAACATTAACAGTAAATGAAGCTAATGGGCTTTTATATTATTAAAAGCACTCATTTGTGTCCTGCCTGTTCTAATATATAACAAAGCTTTAAAAGATGTTAAATAATTAGTTATTTAATAGGGACGGGTGGAATAGATCAAACACAGGAAAAGTTGAGGGTAACCACCGTGTGCAGTTGAGGGGTCTGTTCCTTTCAGAGCTCTCAAACGGGATTCCCTCTCCTCACGTCCGCTGGCCTGCTGTTAAGGTGATAGCTCTAATTTATAATGACCCCGCAGCATTAAAGCAACAAAATCTATTGCTGCGGCCCCGCGGAGGACACACGTGTGGGGGGCAATGAGGTTTGCAATTATATCTGGGCAATATCCATTCATAATTCAATACCTGAGCACAGTTCATGGTTGCAGCAGCTCAGCCCCATGCTGGGCTGGGGCTCCAAGGCCCTTGGGGAAGGAGGCCCTTGGAACGGCTGCTGTTCCCTGTTCCCCGCCTGCCTCCAAGCCTGGCTAGCCCAGAGCCTCCCAGGTCTCCTCAGCTTTGGAGGATGAGAGAAAGTGAAGGTATTCATCTTAGGAGCACAGTAGGACCTGGGAAGAATGTCTGGCTGGCAAATCTCAAAGAGGTACCACGTAGTTGTCACCCTCCCGCTCAAACACCTGCAGTGACTCCCTGTGGCCTGCTCCCTGATTGACAGCTCCAGCTCTACCCAAGCTCTATATTGGGTTCCACCCCCTCACTGCACCCTGGCACATGCTGAGTTGTCCCACCTCCTTGCTAGGGCTCCCAGAAATCACTTCTGTCCTTTCTTCCCTCTATCCAAATTCCAATCATTCTTTAAGATTCAAATTTCAGCTCCTCTAGCAGACCCCTCCTGTTCCCTCAATGTGCTGAATTCCTAGAGCAGTGGTTCTCAAAAGAGCATGCATCTGCGTCCCACTGTCCCACCGTCCCATCCAGAGAGCTTTAGCACAGCACCCCCCCCCCCAGAGGGCTGGATTGCAAGCTCTGGGGTGGGGCCTGAGAACGGGCAGTTCTAACAAGTTCCCAGGGGATGCCTCTGAGGCTGGCCTGGGGACCACCTGGAGAACCACTGAGCAAATCCTCACTCCAGGCCCTTGGCACTACTGGCCTGAAATGTTCTCTGACAGCATCATATGACCAAGACTCCTCTCCTCAAGCAGACAGCAAGTTCCTAGAGGGCAGGGACTCGGGGCTGTTTCTTTACATCCTTCAAAACACTCCTTCAGGGATGGTGTGTGAGTCAAAGTTTCCTGATGAACTGATTGGCTGGGGGCTGTGGTGTTTCATTCAATCCTTGGAGAAACCTCCACTAGATAGGTAAGGAAGCCAGAGCTAAAAAAGATGAAGGAAGTTACTGGAGCTCGCACAGCTGGTGACAGACAAAATTTGGACTCAGGTCCATCTCCAGCACCTTGGCCGGTACTCCTGAACTGAGTGATTTCAAACACGAGGGTTGGGAGGACCCGGCGCTGAGTTAGGAGAAAGTGCTGCTACTGAGCTCAGTCTTCCAGAAGAGTTCTATCTAGTGAGGAAGAGAGATCAAGATGCTTCTCCATCCATGGATTTAGGGGTCCTTTATTCTGGGAGCAAATATGGAAAGCAGACTGCCACGCTCCTGCTCCACCTCCAACCAATCACTGCTCTTTGTCTCCCTGATCTTAGGAGCAGTCTCAGAATCTTCACTGTACTCTTGGATTGGCATGTCTATGACAAAATGAAACCCATTTGCCATTTATAATCCAGTCTAACTTCTATATGTGGGTAGAAAACCAAGGTGCAGGGAGAACATGCAATATGGCCACACAGCAAGTTAGTGGTATGTATTAGTTATCTCTTGCTGTGTAACAAATTATCACCAATCCCAGCAGCTTACAGCAACCAACATTTATAACTTACAGTTTCTGTGGGACAAGAATTTGGGAGCAGCTTAGCTGAATGACTCTAATTCAGGGTCTCTCCTAGGTTTGCAATCAGGATATTGGCAGGAGTTGCAGTCATCTAAGTTTTGCCTGGGGGGTAGAAGGTCTGCTTCCAAGGAGGCCTGCTCCTTTGGCTGTTGGCTGGAAGTTTCAGTCCCTCTTCACCCTGTGAACTTCCCTGTAGGTTGATAAAGTATCCTCAATGACATGGCTTCCCTCAGAGCAAGACATCCAAGAAAAAATAATGAGGAGGTCGTATTGCCTTTTACGGCCTGTGTTAGTTGGCTTTCAGCTACTATAACAAAATACCTGAGATAATCAGCTCAAAAAGTGAAAAGATAACAAATTATCCTCAAATTCAGCAGCTTACAAAAATGAACACTTTTTAACTAATTGTTTCTGTGGAACAGAAGCAGAATTTGGAAAGAGCTTTGCTACATGGTTCTAGTTTAGGGTCTAGATTTGGCTCACAGTTTTGGAGGTTTCAGTTCAGTTGACCGTGTTGCTTTTAGGCCTGTGGCAAGGCCATAACTAATGGTGAAGCATGTGGTGGAGAAAGCTGCCCACCTCGTGGCAGTCAGGAAGTGAAGCCAGGGTCCCAATACTCACTTCAAGGCCATGCTCCCAATGACCTAACTGGCTTCCACCAGCCCCCACCTCACACAGGCAACACAACTTCCCAACAGCAGCACCGGCTGGGACCACACCTTCAACACATGGGACTTTGAGTTACATTCAAGATCCAAACTCTAGCATGGATTCATCTCCCAGGTTGCACATCATCACTTCTACTTTATTCTTTTCATAAGAAATGAGTCACTAAGCCCTGTCCACATTCAAGGGGAGAGGAATTAGGTTCCATCTATTGAAGGGATTTCACATTATGAAACAGGCTCTAGATCTTAGAATGCCTTTTTTTTTCCAATTGTGGAATAAATCGTACAAATGCATTTGGACCTCCATATCTACAAGTTCCCATCCACAGAGTCCACCAACTGCTGATAGAAAGTGATTGAAAAATGCATCTATACTGAACATGTGTAGACTTTCCCCCCACTCATTATTCCCTAAACAATTCAGTGTGACAACTGCTGGTATGGCATTTACATTGAATTACAAGTAATCTAGAGATGGTTTAAAGTATAAGGAGGCTGTGTAAGAGCATATGCAAATATGTCGGGTATGGTGGCTCACACCTGTAATCCCAGGGCCCCGGGAGGCTGAGGCAGGAGGGTTGAAAGTTCAAAGCCAATCTCAGCAACTTAGTGAGGCCCTAAGCAACTTAGCAAGTCCTTGTCTCAAAGGAAAAAGGGATGGGGTTGTGGCTCAGTGGTTAAGTGCCTCTGGGTTCCATCCCTTGTGCCAACGGAGGGTGGGGGAAGAGTTTACGCAAATACACCATTTTCTATGAGGGACTTTATCTGAGGATTTTGGTATCCACGGAGGTCCTGTAACCTGTCCTTCCGTGGATGCTGAGGGGTGCTTGTTTACTCTAAATATACATGCACAGGATAAAGCCTCTTATAAAATGAGCCTGAGCAATCACCGCCCAGATCACCAGACCCGGAACCTCAGCAGCACCTCAAACTCCTGCGTGCCTCTTGCTGACTGCAGTTCCTTTCCCCCAACGTGCAACACACACTGACTTCTATGCCGCTGTTTTCCTGCCTTTCTTTGTGAGTGTACCACTTATTGTGACTCATTAAACAGTACATGGTTTAGCTTTCCCTGGTTATTGAACAATGTGTAAATGGAATCATACAGTAGTATTTCTGGGGTAGCTAGCTTTTTTCTCTTCTCATTTTGTATGTGTGCTTCATTTGAGTTTTGTATGTTTCTGTATTTCATTTTCATTATTGTATACTAGGCCTTTTTTTTTCCTCTGCCGTGGATGGAACCCAGGGCCTCACACATACTAGGCTAATCATGCCCTACCACTGCATTATACCCCCAGGCTAGCTTCCTTTTTTTCTCTAACAATTCTTTTTTGCCTTAGATTAGTTTAATATTAATATAGTGATGTCAGCTTTCTTTCATTAATTATTTGTGTTTCCATCTATTTTAGATATATCTTGTGCTTTAAATTTATTTATAGGACTAGAGCAGTGGCTCAGCGGTTATGGCACTTGCCTGGCATGCCCAAGGATGGGGGTTCAAACCCCAGCACAACATATACAAAAAAGTGTCTGAACAATGAAGCCACATGAAAAACTAAATAGAATTGATTTTCTCTTTCTCTTTCTCTCTCTCTCAGTCCCTTGCTCTTTAAAAATTAATATATATATATTATATATATATATATTTATAGTATTTTAAAATCCAATCTGATAATCTCAAGTTTTTTAACCAGAGCACTCACTCCACTTATATTTAGTGTAATTCTTGATATGTTTATATTATTTCCACTACATTATCTACATTATTTTGTGGTTTCTATATACCCCACCTTTTCTGTGGTCTTTTTTTTTTTTTTTAAGAGAGGGACAGTGAGAGAGAGAATGAGAGAGAGAGAATCAATGTTATTTAGTTTTTCATGTGGCTCTCATTGCTCGGACACTTCATTGTGTACATGGTGCTGGGGTTTGAACCCACGCATGCCAGGCAAGCGCTGTAACTGCTGAGCCACCGCTCCAGCCCTGTGTTTTCTTTATATTTCTTTTCTTGCCCCTTTTCCCCCTTTGGATTAATGGAATATTTTTGGCCATTGAAAATTGCTCCTTCAATTAATTTGAAAAATACACTCTGCTTCTAACCTCTGTGTGTGTGTATGTGTGTGTGTGCGCATGCGCACGCGTGCAAGCACACGCATTCTGGGAATCCCATGCAGGGCCTTGTACGTGCTCAGCAGGCACTGTACCACTGATCTGTAGCCCCAGCCCTATTTCTAATCTTTTAATAGTTAATCTAGAAATTACAACACATGCATTTAAAATGAATCAGTAGCTAATATGAATCAATACCTTAAAACACTTCACGGGGCTGGAGCAGTGGCTCAGCAGTTTCAGAGCTTGCCTGGCAAGCATGAGGACCCAGGTTCAAACCCCAGCACCATGTACACAACTGAGTGTTGGAGCAACGAAGGCCATGTGAAAAACTAAATAAAGTTGTTTCTCTCTTTCTCTGTCTCTCTCACTGTCCCTCTCTCTTTAACCTCAGTTTATGTGTTGGTGTTTTCATATTTTAAATTCGTCTTTCCTTTAGTCCCACACAACATCATCAGGGTAGCTTACAGCAACTCATGTTTTCTTCAGCTTCTCCACGCACATCCCTTTTTGGGCGTTCTTCGTTTGCTTGTACCTCAGATCTTCAGCATGGATCACTTTTCTTCGATCTTTGGCATTGCCTAGAGTGAGGCACTTCTGGTGGTGATTTTTCCCCTTCTTTTATCTGAAAAACTCTAATTTCACTTCATTTTTGAAAGACATTTTCCCTGGCTACAGAATTCTAGGTTGACATTTATTTTTCCTCAACATAGACCTATTCTATTAATTTCTAGTTCCCACTTTTGCTATGGAAAGCCAGCGGCTAATCTATCTTTTTTTTTTCCTTTAGAATACATTGTCATCAGGGCTGGAGTGGTGGCTCAGTGGTTGCGCGCTTGCCCAGCATGCATGAGTACATGAGTTCAAACCCCAGCACCCATGTACACAATGAAGTCTCAGAGCAGCGAAGCCCACATGAAAAACTAAATAAAAATTGATTCTCTCTCTCTCTCTCTCATTGTCCCTCTTTAGAAAAAAAAAAAAAGAATATATTGTCATCTACTTTTTCCCCTTGTATGGCATCTTTAAGATCCTTGTCTTTGATGTTTTACTGAACCTTCATGTGAATTTCACTTATTTACCCTTCGTAGTATTCTTTGATCTTTTTAAAATTATGGCTTGAATGCTGGTGCACACCGACAATCCCGGTGCCTCTGGAGGCTGAGGGAGGAGGATCGCAAGTTCAAAGCCAGCCTCAGCAACTTTGAGGCCCTAAGCAACTTAGTAAGACCCTGTCTCAAAACAAACAAAAAAGAGGGGCTCAGTGGTTAAGTGCCTCTTGTTTAATCCTTGGTACCAAAAAAAAAATTATGGTTTGATATCTTTTCTTCTGGAAATTGTTAGTATTATTTCCTGATTTATCGCTTCTGCCTTATTCTCTTGTTCTTTCTCCTTCTGGAATTACACTTTAATGTATATTATATCTTTTCATTTTTTCTCCCATACCTCTTACCTTTTCTTTCATATTTCCCATCTCCTTTTCTCGTGACTGCATTCACCTAACTCACTCTTCAGCACTGTATAATCTATTATATACTTCATCGAGTATTTCTTTAGTTATTATTTTTTTCATTTTAGGTGTAAAATAATCTTCTTTTTAATCTGTTTCTCTTTTTTTTAAGAGAGAGGGAGAATGAGAGAGGGAGAGAGAGAGAAAGACAGAATCAATTTTATTTAGTTTTTCGTGTGGCTTTCGTTGCTCCAAGACTTTGTTGGGTACATGGTGCTGGGGTTTGAACTTGTGTACTTGCGCATGCCAGGCAAGCACCATAACCGCTGAGCCACCGCTCCAGACCCTCTGTCTCTCTTTTTAAAAACATTTTCTTGGGCTGGAGCGGTGGTTCAGCGGTTACGGCGCTTGCCTGGCATGCACAGGGACGCGAGTTGGCACCCCAGCACCACGTACCCAACAAAATCTCAGAGCAACAAAAGCCACACGAAAAGCTACATAAAATTGATTCTCTCTTTCTCTCTCTCTCACTGTTCCTCTCTCTTTAAAAACAACAACAACACTTTCTTGATGCTTACCTTTTCCCTCTTTTTGAACAGTACACGTGAACATCATTGCTCAATATTCCATACCTGAAAATTCCAAGGAAGATGCCCTCTAGATTTGCCATCTTTACTGAATTTTTTCTTCTTTCTTCTAAAACTCTCAATGATAAACTGAAGGCCAAGTTTGCTGGGTGGTCAAATGCCCCCAGGGCACCAATAGCTACGATACTCCAATTTGTTTTCACTCTTGTTGGTCAGGCACCTGCTCACTATCCTGGAACTCTTTTTTTTTTTTTTTTTTTTTAAAGAGAGAGGGACAGTGAGAGAGACAGAGAAAGAGAGAAACAACTTTATTTAATTTTTCACATGGCCTTAGCTGCTCCAACACTCAGTTGTGTACGTGGTGCTGGGGTTTGAACCCGGGTCCTCGTGCTTGCTAGGCAAGCAACGAAACCACTGAGCCACCGCTCCAGCCCTCCTGGAACTCTTTAGAGCTCTTCAGAAGATGCTTTCATTTTACTCAGCATCTGATTGCTCGTACCATCAGGGTTGACCTAAGTAATCCAAACTCCAACATTCCTGGACGTACAAGTTGGTTCTGCACGTTTCCCACACCTAGAATAGGTGTTTTCTCCATTGAAGAAACTAAAACAGGAAATGGGATGGTCTAGTCCATTGGGTGACACAAGAACAGGGTGGTGGCTGTTGGGAAAACTCCTACTGAGGGCAAGGGGGCTCTGTGCCCAAAGAGCCTGTGCACCCGAGGGCTTGGTCCATGTTCTCTCGGGAGCACGGCCCGGACTCTCCCAGTCTCCCGTTTGTCTGTGTGGCCTCATTCACCTTGCCTTGGTGGCCACTTTCTTCCCTTTTCTCTGTCCTCGCTCCTCTTCCTGGCCCCAGTCTCTACCCTATACTCGGATATCAGCTTCTAGTGCCTACCTGGCCTCATCTCTAGCTAGAATGCTTCTGCTGGGCACATGGCCTTGAGCCCTCAGCACCTTGGGATTCCCACAGGGCTGCCACTTGGCATCAGGAAGCCCCTCATCTCTTCTCATTGTCCCTGAGGGTTATAGATGAAGGTGTGACTTTCCCTGGGACTGTGGGGGCACCTGAGAGCATAGCCTAAGTCTGGCTCCCCTCTGGTCTTACGAGGCCCGGCTCTGGGCCTGGCTCTGAGCAGAGTCGCCGTGAACGCTTGCTGCATTCCCAGGGCACAGCCCAGTGCCAGGCTTTTGGGGTCCTGAGCGGGGACACAGCAGGAGACATCATTGTGAACAGGGTCAAAATGAAGAATGAGAATAAGATGAGACCATTTTCAGCAGAACAAAACAAATGTTAAAAAGAATCCAAGAGTTGAGATAGTGGTTTTGAAAATAAAATCAACTGGTTCTAAAAACAATTAAAATATTAGAATCCATGAAACTAAAAATACGTGTGAGAGGAATCGACTTAAAGCAACTCAGAGAGTTGCTCGCGTTCAAAATGCAAACAGCAGTAAGGAAGTAATGGTTTAAAGTACAAGAGAATGGGGGCGGCTTGGCGGTTACGGTGCGTGCCCGGCAGGCGCAAGTACACGGGTTCAAACCCCAGCACCACGTACACAACTAAGCATCAGAGCAACAAAAACCGTGTGAAAAACTAAATAGAAATTGATTCTTTCTCTCTCACTGTCCTTCTCTCTTTTTAAAAAATTTTTGATTAATAAATAAATAAAGTACAAGAGAATGTGCAGATTGACACTAAAGGTGCGAGTAGGAATGAGAGGTAAGAGAACAAAGCAGATAATAAAACCTAAAATGAGGAGTTGGGGATTTAGCTCAGTGGCAGAGCGCTTGCCTAGCACGCGCAAGGCCCCGAGTTCAGTCCTCAGCCCTGGGGGGGTAGGGGGGACCTAAAATGAAAGAATAAAAAGAAAAGGCGACTTAAAGATAAAATTAGGGAACAACAACAACAACAAAAAGCCCCCAAGCTCAGCTGCTGTCAAGCCAGAGATATGAAGAGCCTGAGCCCTAAAAGCTCTTGGGTAGGGTGAGCACAACTCTCTCCCCTCTGCACCCTTCAGGCCGCAGCAAGTCAACGGGGAGAGACCTACCAGGTAAATGCTATTAACATTCGGTATTATAGATGGGTAAACTGAGGCTCAGGGTAGGGGAATGACTGTCTAAAGTCACTGGGCAGGAAAAGAGCCAGCTGGCAGTCAGGCTGCCAGCTCCAATTCCTAAAGTTTGTAATTTGCCTTGGGGTGAGTGGAGGGAGAGATGTCTGCTGGGCCTAAAGACTACCTGGTGCAAGCGTGTTCTGAGGTGTGGGTTATTATCTTTAGACCTGCAGAATGAGGCAGCCACAATGGTAAGGACCTTGTGGTTAGAGGTGGGGACCAGCTGTTTAAGGTTGTAGCTCGTCCTTTGGGATCTCCTCTGCACTGGTGCTGGGAGAACTGGAATAGTCTACAATAGGACAGAAGAGTCCCTTCAGGATAAAACCCAAGAAAGGAACCTTCGAGGGACTGGTGTCCCGTGACCAGGGAAGGTGGAAATTTCCTTGTGAGGAGGGAGCCTTAGGCTGGAGGACTGGCACCCTGTCTTTAGTCAAAACCAGAAGCCCTCCAGCAGAAGAGGAGAGGCACCAGAGAGAGGATGAAGAAAACTTTGGGAGAGAGTCACATCAGCCCAAAAGAAGGTGGCTGTAGGGGCTGGAGCAGTGCCTCAGGGGTTACTGCACTTGCCTGGCACACACAAGGACCCAGGTTTGAACCCCAGCACCACATACACAACTAAGCATTGGAAAAACCAAGGCCAGATGAAAAATAAATAAAATTGATTCTGTTTCATTTTGTTTAAGAAAGAGGGGACAGTGAGAGAAAGAGAGAAACAATTTTTATTTAGTGTTTCATGTGACTTTCATTCCTTGGACACTTCATTGTGTACGTGGTGCTGGGGTTTGAACTTTTGTATTCACGCATGCCAGGCAAGCACCATAACCACTGAGCCACCACTCCAGCGCCTCTCTTTGTCTTAAAAAAAAGACAAAGAAAACAGAAGGTGGCTGTAGAGACTAAGGACTGGAACTGGCACTCTGATTCCATTACTCATTGGTTTATTCCACAAATGGCTCCTGGGAGCTGCCCCATGCAGGCACTGGGGGTCCCCGGGAGAGAACAAGGCAGACTGTGCTTCCGCTAAGGGAGCGGATGGTTAGGCAGGGTGGGGGACAGCGGAGACTGAGCAAAATCACTCCTGTACTGTGAATCTCAGTCCCTCATCTGTAAAATGGGCACACCACCACCCACCTCAGGGGCAGGATCAAATCCCAGCTCCACCACTGACCACGCATTTGTGACACGATGCTTCCTGTCCCCTCAGAGCCTCACCAGCTGCTGTGAAAACTGACGAGAGGGTACTTCTGAGCCAGAACAGCACCTGCGACATCCTAGGGCCTCAAATTACTGGTGCCTGTTTATGCTATCATTGCTCATATCTGACAGTGGGATCTCAAGTATGTTAGCCAGCTTTCTGCTGTGGTGACAAAATACCTAAATAAATGTAAAGAGTAAAGGCTGATTTTGGCTCACGGCTTCAACAGTTTGCTCGTGGCCACTCTGCCATGTTGCTTTGGGGCTGTGGTGAGGCAGAGCACCATGGCAGGGCACCTGTGACAGAGATGGCTACATCATGAAAGCCAGGAAGGGGCGGGGTCTTGGTGTCCCCTCCAAGGGCACACCCCCAGTGCCCTAACTTCCTTCCCCTAGAGCCCATCTCCCAGAGGTCCCACCTCCTCCCAACAGCACTGTAGGCAGGGGACAACACCTTCAACACATGAAGGACATTTAGATGTCCAAACCATAACAACAAGTGAGAGCTATTGTCTCCAATCTAAAACCGGACAGTACAGGAAGGTGCGCTGTTGCTGTTCTTTTCACATCCACAGCAACCGTTTTAGGCTTTTGTACCCGAGGCACTAACCTCACTTAATCCTCACACAGCTGTGTGAGGTAAACTCTCTCACAGCTCCCATCTACAACCAAGGAAACTGAGGCAAGGGAGGTTGAGCCTTGGAGCGGGTGCAACTGACCTCACGCTCCTGCCCCCGCAACAGCAGCTCTCCTGGGCCTGCTCTGGGGCCTCCCCTGCCCAAAGGTCCTCAGGGGCTCCAAGTTTGGGCTCAGGGCTGATCCTCATTGCACACTGGTGTCCTGTGTTCAGGTTTCCTGTCCTGATCACACTGCTCCAGCTTCCTCGAGTCACTGTTACCATTTGCCTTCTTAAAAGGCATTTTAAGGCATTTGTTTCTTCTTAAAAACCCCTATGCCTCATAGTCCCCACCCTGCCGGGGACTCCTAAAAGGCTGGCAGAAGTCCGGAAGTTGGTCACAGGTGAGTGGAGGGGCGGATGGCTGGGGACAACCTAACCTTCCATGCTGGAGCCTCCTGGAGACTATGGCACTGTGGGCCTCTGCCCCAGCCCCAAGTGACCAAGACAACCAGCTCAGCTCCGGCCAAGGTCACAGGGCTGAGAAAGCAGCTGAGTAGGGTGTGGCCCCCCTGGCCCCCAGCTCAGGAGATGACCCCGGGCCCAGAGGTCGAGAAGCAGCACAGAAGCCATCCAGGTGGAGCCCAAGGTGCCCAAGTCACTGGAGCCAGGAGTCAAGGCCGTCTCCCAGCACAGTGCCAGCCGTGGGCTTTCCCCACATCCATCATCCAGTCCTTAAGACATATTAAAATGGATTTAAAAAGACATTTTACATTTTCTCTCCTTAACACCCACATTATTGCCACACATTGGCTTTTGTTTTAATTAAAATCGGTTTTGAAATCCTCCATGAAACTTCAGTGGGATTGTTAAAGGCGGCAATTTCCTTATCGGCAGTGCAGCCCACAACATACTGTAATAGTTATTTTGCAACAAAGCACAAGTCTTATTAATTTAGCTCAATCAAATCAGCACCACGTTAATTTACAGGGTTGTAAAAATCTGGCAGCGCCGCTCTAGATCAAGGAACTTAGGGCAGGCAAGACACCAAGTGGGATGTTTATTTTGTACAATGGTCCCTAACTGCATTCTGTGATTTAAAAGCTTTCCGAGGCGTGCGATAATATCACATGCATATAGAATTGTGTGTTGCTATGCCTCATTACTCCCCACAGAGACCCAAAATCATTTGGTATTCAGCTCCTACCTAAAATATTTTCTTTTACATACAAATATTTTTTCTGGTTTAAATGGCTTCTCTATGTTAATTTTTTTTTCCAGGGCTGTGAAGCAAGATAGTTTTGTACATGGGGTTCTATTTTGGTCAGTATTGATCTTTAGTGGTGTTAAGTGAATAGTTGGCTTTCCTTTTCCTGCAAACAGGAAGCTGGTGGAGGCTTCCTTGGGGTGGATTTTTGACTTTTCTGTTCCTTTCCCTGTCCAGATTTCTGCTTCCTGTCTTCTGCAGTGACTGAGACTACTTGATGCATTCACATCTTAATAACAAAGCTTTGTAATAGTGGTTATAATGATTTGCCAGGAGATGCAGTCTTAGCAGCCAGTGGAGGACTTGAAAGGCAGTGTGTGTTAGGGAACTGGAACAGATGTGGGGTAGAAATGAGGTGATGAAGGCTCAGAGAGGGCAAATGACTCGCCCCAGGTTGCCCAGCAAGTTAGGAAGAGTGCTGGACCCTGGGGCTCAACCCAGATCTCCTGAGCCCCAATCTTCCCATCACCTGAATGAGGGCCATAAGAGTAGCTGCCGGTCAGGGAGGGGTTAAGGGAATTGCTTAGTGCAGGACCCTGCTCAGCAGGGTTAGGTGCTAATCAAGGTGTCCTCCCTCAGCAAGGACAAGCCCAGATTTTTATTTTCTGGAGCCAAATTGCAGGGCTAGACTACACTCAGGTGCAAACTGAGAGCAATTGCTGCCTTCAACCTGCAGAAATTTTCTCAGTGTACAAATGTGTTCCGTGTGCTCCAGGAGGGCACACACCTGCTCTGAGGAGACACAGTGGCACTGAAATACTACAGGATAAATTCATGACAAGCTGCCTCAACAGGCGGGCATGAAGCCCCGATCAGCAGAGTTTGCATGACCAATCTGGAATGAGACAGTCCCTGTCAGGAGAGTCTAGGCCAGGGCTGTGGACTGCAGACTGGCCACTTCAGTTCCCTGGCCAGTCTCTAGGAGCCCAGAGAGACTAGGGCTGAGGCTTCTGCAGGAAGCACGCTTCCTGGTACGGTAGAGCGCTGTTGGTGTGACTGCATTTAAGATGCCCCAGAGGTGTCCCCAGCTGGCCCTGTGACTATCCAAGCCTCAGAAAGGACCGTCCTCTAGGTTAAGTCCCACATTTTCTCCATGTAGGCATTTGTTTTTAAGAGAGAGAGGGACAGAGAGAGAGAGAGAGAAAATCAATTTTATTTAATTTTTATGCGGATTTTATTGCTCTTCACTGTGTATGTGGTGCTGGGGTTTGAACATGCATCCTCACACATGCCAGGCAAGTACCATAACTGCTGAGCCATGGCTCCAGCCCTATCTGTTTTAATTACACGCCAGGTCAGTCTCCATACCCCACAGGGCCTTTGTGTTAGGGGTGGAGACTGATGTGTGATTCCCAGATGCGTCACATCTTCAGCGACAAAGACGACAGCGTGGAACTCACCAACTCCAGAGAATCTGCCCATTGTTGGACAGAACTCTGGTCTGAAATTCAACTCTTTGTGTGGACCCCAAACCAGCACCTTCTATAAAGCATTCAGGCTTCATTACAAATGGCCAGGAGTCCTCTCTGGGGTTCCAGGGCCTAGCATTGGAGCGGCAACAGTTATACCAAGCACAAACTCAAGCCTCATGAGCTAGTCCAGGCCATGAGAGCTGTCTGTGGACTGGGCAAGCAAGCTCCCGTCTCCTAGGATGGTGGGGAAGCCGAGACACAGGCAGGGAGGGGAGAGCACCTGTGTGTGCCTGTGCAGCCTCAAGGCCTCTGGTGAGCGATGGAGCCAGAAAAGTCACAGCAAGGGGTGCAGTTCTGGCAGGTTTAGACCATTTGGCTATGAACCAGGAAGAGACCCCTCATGTGGGGAGACCATCGGAGAGCTGAGTGCATCGGCTCAGGAGAGGCCTCTTGGCCAGGAGGTGGAGTCAAGGCCAAAAGCATCACTTAATAATTCAGTGAGTACTTTAGGAAACCTGCTGTGTGCCCAGCAATGAGGCAGGCTCTGAAAAGATGAGGCATGGGCCCTGTCCTCCCAGGGCTGGCTGAGGGCAGCAGGTCTGCAGACTTTGGGAACCTCTGTCCTGTGAGAACTGGTTCCATTTCTGACAGCATTTGGCCTCTTCTCTCACGAGCCTATGCTGACTCTGGGGGCTAGGCCCAGGATGTAGTGGACATGTTCACAGAGGACATTGTAGCTCAGCTACGCAAGGCCAAGATGGAGGAGTCAGCTGCCACCAAAAAAACGGGCGGCAACTTGACTTGTTTCCAAAATGGCTTCCCTCGGACAAGCCCCAGCTAGGTTGCAGAGCGCCTTCACGTGGATTAGAAGAAGGTACCTCCCAGGGCGGACACATCTCACAGCATCTCAGACTGGGGAACGTTCCATAGACCGACTTCAGCCTTCACAACCCCCTGGCCCCTTGGGCTGGCCATGCTTGTGCCGTGAACCTGCACAACCTATGTAGTGCTCACCCTCAGAGCCCAGCTGTACGGCCCCAAACCTCCAGACACACTTTAGTTATTCTTTATGAGAAGATCCCATCCCAGGCTCCCCCTAGACATACAGATCACCCCAGATCTAAATCAAGATCCCCACAAAGATGTAGGAACATGTGCTCCAATATCCCCTCCCCAACATAACCAACTCACTCGGAACTCGGTGTCCACACCATGGAGGGACAGGAGGACAGGGCAGGTGGAGGGAGATAACCGAACCCCTTCCCTAGTCTGCATCAAGCCTTGCCTCTGCTTGCTGCTCTTGGAGAGGCCTTTCTAAAGAAGAGGAACCTTCCGTGGTAGCAGATGGCGGATAAGTAGGAATGGTAAATAGTTTTAATTACTGCATAATGTAAGTGAGACAATAAAGGGGAGACAGTGGAAGCAAGCTGCTGTTGCCGAGGCCCTGAAACTGTTGTGGGGCCCAATTTGTCTGGCATGTGCTGTTCTCAGTCTTGGGAGGGCTTTAAAGAGAACGCCGAAAATATTAATTGCCCGCCTCACTGGCCCATCCATCTTCACAACCGAGTAACACGCTTTTTTAATTTCAGGGGAATCGTTTTCAAATGGGAATCATGCAAATGAGTATTTTAGCTATTCATTTGTTTTACTGCGAGCGCTTTGTGAGCAAATGGCCTACAGCTTGCAATGAATTAAAAGACATGGGCACTGGAGACCGATTTTTAATACAAAGTCTTGACTCGGAGACGACCCCGACCAGCAGCACAGAAAATGTTGGCATAGCAACTTTGGGCATTTTCATGCAAATTGGCTTCTATATAGATGATACGAATGCAATGCTTTCCTTCAACTAATCATCATAAAATTAGTTTCACTATATTTAAATGCCTCCACTTAATGCATTATATCCATATGCATGAAATTGCCTCCGCTAATGCAGTACATAAAATGCCAAAGATACAATGAATAGCCAAATTGCAAGCAGTTATGTTATCTCCCATAAAAGCAGCTCCCCTCCCCCTTCTTCTTCTTCTTTTTTTTTTTTTTTGTGAGTGTGGGTGTTATTAAATGTGTGAGCGCCCACAGCATTTATCACAAATTGCTATTAACACACTAGTGCACACCACACACACACACACACACATACACAAACACACACGCCCCGAAGTCCTCTGGAGTTAAGTAGTCTTAAGGTTGTCACAATCTAACAAAAGCCAGACAAGGCAGGGATGGGTCTGGTGTATCCACCTGGGCTGCGACCTGCCATCAGAAGAAACTGGAGCAAAGAGCACGTACTTGCCTTGGAATTTGCTCCAGCAGCAAGTGGTTTCAACCCCCACCCCTGGACCTCCACCCACATTTTGAAGGGGGAAGCCCTAGAAGAATGTGTCTGAGCTGAGTCTGGGGACCCAAAATCCAAACTGAAATAATCCAGAGTGGAGTTACTGTTGATGACAACAGTCCCCAAAGTATTCCCGGGAAGCCAGGAGAGATGAAAACTCGAGGGAACATAACCAAAACTACTAATGGAGAAACAGCTGGAAGAAAGAAGAAAGAGAACATCCGTGGACCTCCTAAATTCCAGGCCCTGTACTTGAAACTGTGCGTCTGCCATGTTATATCGTCTTTACAACAAAAGTTAAAAATTCAACGTGATCAGGGGTTGCAGAGGTGGCTCAGCTGTTGGAGCACTTGCCTGGCATGCACAAGTACCTGGGTTCAAACCCTATACAAAACTGAGTGTCAGAGAAACAAAAACCAGATAAAAATTAAGCAAAATTGAATTTCTCTTTCTCTGTCTTTCTGTTCTTCTGTCCCTCTCTCTTAAAAAAAAAAAAAAGAAAGAAAGAAAGAAAAGAAAAAGAAAAAATTTCAACCTGATCTGATCATAGCAGGTGGACATGTGGACTATAAAACAAATCTCAAAGAAGTTAATTGAGGAACAGAGCCACGGTCAAGAGACCAGTAAGTAGAAGAGGAAGAATTAAAGCCCGGATCTGATTCCAAAGCTACGCCTAACTCTGTGCCAGCTCACCCCCTGCAGGTGGCGCTGGGGAACAGCGGGAGTGGGTTCTTTCCTCACCATCAAGGCAACAACTATTACAGCAGAAGCAGAGCGCTTTCTTTTTTTTAATTTTTTATTCAGAAATTAATATGTTGAACAATCAAACAAGCTTCTAATGAAATTATATAATATATAAATTCTGAAAATTAGATTTACCACCAAGAGCCCTCCCCAATTACCCACACTTATCCCTCCCCCCCTTCCCAATACATCTCTACAAATGCCTTAGGCTGTATGTCATTACACCTTTTCCGGATTTAAAACATGATAACACACTGGCCGGGGTCTGGCTCCAGCCTCCACAGATGAGTGGAGACATTCAACCCTTGGTTCTCTGGGTTACACTGATTTCACTCAGCATAATTTCTTCCATTGCCATCCATTTACCTTCAAAGTCTGCAATATCATTGTTTCTAATTGCTGTGTAAAATTCCATGGTATATAGGTACCACAGTTTTTGGATTCATTCATCCAGTGAGGGACATCTGGGTTGGTTCCATAATTTAGCTATTGTAAATTGAGCTGCTATGAACATAGATATTGCTGTGTCACTGTAATGTGCTGATTCTAAATCCCCTGGAAAAATACCCAGGAGAGGAATAGCAGGATCATATGGTGGTCCCATTCCTATTTTTTTTGAGGATTCTCCACACTGCTTTCCAGAGGGGCTGTACCAGTCTGCAGCTCCACCAACAGTGTGCTAGTGTGCCTATAGGAGAGTGGTTTCTTGAGCTTTACCCTTACTTTTTAGGCTTGCGTTCTCCTTCCGTAGTTGGCAAGGCCTCAATACGGACCCCAAATTCCCCCAACATCAAGAGGATTAGGTTTCATGTGGACAGGGAGAAGTGTTCCCCAACTTGCCCTCCGGTTCAAAGTAGGAAGTTAAGTTTCTGCTCCAGCCTTGGAGGATGTGACATGTAAGGGTGTTCGTCACGATCTGGGTGGAGCTTGTGAGGAAGAGAAGCTAAATATACAAGCTCTTCTTTCCCAGCTGCAGAGGCTCCTGAGAAGGAGCCCTACTTTAGGGACTCTCCCACCCATTCTTCAGAGGACTTTGTATTTGGCATAAGCAGGGGTGGCATTTCTGCACAGAAATGCACAAGGTATCTGTGGAAAACCATGTGGCAGTTCCTCCAAAAAGAAAAAAAAAAACCAAAAATAGGATTACCACCTGATTCAGCAATTCTACTTCTGAGTATACCCCAGGGACTGGGGTAGGGGACTAGAGCTTGATAGGTTCAGAGAGTCAAACTGGAAAGATGAAAAATTTGTGGAGATGGATGATGGTGAAGGCAGCACAGCAATGTAAATGCACTTAATGCCACTGCACTTTAGAAAGGTCAAGATGGTAAAGTTTGCTCGGTGTATGCTACACACAGCAATGTTCTGGAAAATGCATGGGATAGGAAAATATTTTCCCCAAGACCCCAACCATGTCTCAGAACTCAGAGGCCAATTTCTCTGAGAAACTCATGTGTATTGAATACTTCTGTTCCTTCTGTTCCTATTCCTACTGTATTCAACACAGACTTATTGAATTGAATTCAGTGGAAAGGTAAGGCAGGTCTCTAACAGTGACAGAATCAGCTAGGGTCTAAGGTTTAGATCAGCAAAGATCTAAGATCAGGAAACACATTTGTTTTCTTTAAATTAAAAATTTTTTAAATTAAAGGGTTTCTGCCTTTAATCTACTGTCTTGTGCAAACATCTCCCCCCACTCATCCCAACGCAAAATACTTCCATCTGATTTCTTTCCATTGCTTTTTTTTTCTTTGTCTTTCCTCCACAAATGACATTCTCGCCATTTGGAACTATGGCTACTGTGACTTGACAAACACTATAAAATAAGTTGGCATGCCCCTGATAATGAATTAATTATGCTAAGCATTATCCTAGGCATCCCTATCCCGACCCACACTCACAAGCCCTGGTCCTGTGATTCTAATAGCAGCCACCAGGTGGCAAGTTTTGGAAAACCCACCCTATATCAACTACAGCAAATACTGCCTCTGGTGGCTAGTGAGATTTTTGGGCGCAATGATGTGGGGAGAGCCATGAACCAGGACTTGAGGGGCCACAGCTGTACTGAAAAGTCAACCTCTTTAAGTGACTGCTCATATAATGGCGCTGAAGATGCTCCACAGCTGCTGTCACACCCTCTGTACCTTTAGGTCCCAGAAGAAATGGTGCCATATAATGTTCTGTGTGGAATTTGCCTCTAGTTCAGGCTGCAGGTCTCAGTCTTTCCTACCTGTACTCAATAGGTCGTTCTTTCCCATGGTCTAGATCATGGAGTGGACCAATTGCTGCAGCTCAATTCATTTGTAGCATTCTCTCATGGAAAACCTCGGGCTTTGTTCCTGGCACACCCTCCCCATTGCAAAGTCTTCCCTGCGGAATTGTTCCATGTCTGCACTTCCTGCTGTTGCCTCTGGGGGCGCCAGATCTTCTGCTGCAATGGCAGATTGCGTCTTCCAGGACCTGCAAAGTTGGTCTTTGGCAAATCATAATACTCTCCTAGTTTGTAAGCAGTTAGGGAGGAAAAATGGTACCTACTAGGCATTAGTGAGGTTTCCCTAAAAAAGTCATGCCAAACTTACCTGACTCCCCTTCTGACGGTCTGCACCAAAGCATTTTGATTTCCGCGAAGTGTTTTGTTAAGTCTCTTGTTAGTTTTGTGAACAAAGTGGAAAGATGGGGTGAGATGAGTTTAAACATGCAGATTCACAGCTGGCTAATCAACCCCACACACAGAATGTGGGGCGATTGAGTGGAAGGAGGTCCCTAGCGAAATGGCATCAGGCCCATCCTTATCTCTGTTCTACTCTGCTTTTACTGCCCTGAATGAAGATTCTAAAAGCAGACTTTCTGCCCTTCTAGGCATCGACAGAAGCTCTTGAGTGACAAAATCTGGATTGGAAAAGTGTTTAATGGGCTACAAAAAAAAAAAATGCTGAATGCAATAAAGTGAAATTTAACAGAGAAAAGGCTCAAACAGCCAAATGCCTGAGCATAGGTTAGGGCCCTTGACTTGACAGTAGATTCTTATTTAAAATCCCCAAGGTTTTAGAAAGTCATAGAATGATTCCTTGCTAAAGATACAGTGTGGCAGCTAAGAGTGCCAGTGTCTGCCTAGATTGCATTATTACAGATGGTGGTGGCTGCCCAACTGCCAAGGGGCCCATGGTCAGGGATACTGCCATCATTTCGCAGGAAAGGTGCCCGAGCTGCACAGGAAAGCAGGGACAACTAGAGCTTGTTTCACTACTTTTCGACCAAAGGACCTGCTTCCATGTGTTTCCGTATCCCAACATCCACTCCAGGGCCTCAGCCAAAGAAGGTTCTGGTTGGGTTAGTGGAAAAAATGAATGCAGGAATGACTGGAGGAGTCAGGGGACTTTCTTTCAATATTAGAACGACTTTCATGTGAAAGAGGGAGTCAGGGTCCAACTATGGCAAGGTCCAAGGTGTCCTTGGCATCCTGAGCCCCCTTTTCTCTGGTTCCGTCAACAAACCTTGTTACAAAAGCCTTTTCCTTAAGGAATATTAAAAAAAAAAAAAGAGGGACAGAGAAAGAGAGAGATAGAATCAATTTTATTTAGTTTTTCATGTAACCTTCATTGCTCCAATACTTCATTGTGTGTGTGGTGCTGGGGTTTGAACTCAACGTCCTCATGCATGCCAGCCAGGCACTGCAACCGATGAGCCACCACTCCAGACCTTTAAGGAATTTTATATGAGTAATTTGTACGTCTGTAGTGGCAAGAGACATCCACTCTTGGGTTTAAAATCTTTCTCTACCACTTCTGTGTGAGGCTGGGCAAATAACTTAACTTCTCTGGACCTCTTCCCCTAACTACCAAATGGAATAGAAAACTACTGCCTCCTTCATAAGGTGATTGTAAGGACTGAAATAAATGGTATATGTATGAACCAGGCACATAATAAGGGCTAAAAAAAAGAAGTGTAAAATGAATACTTTTCCTCTGAACACCTCTCATGCACACTGACTTTACCTCGCAGTCACTAAGGACAACATGCTTCCCCTTTACCCACTAAACTCTTTCCCCTGGCATAGAACCTCCTCCTCCCATCAGGAAGACTCCCTGCCTCTTCTGCTTACCCCATTCACTCACCGTCTATTCCCACTCCCTTCCCAGGTCACCTGGAGGACCAGGGGGAATCTGCCAGGGACGGCCATCTGGGTATGCTCTAGCTGCCTCCCAGATGGACACAGTGCTGCCAGCTGGATGGGGGTGGAGTGGAGTGGGGGGACAGTGTCCTCACTGGCAGCTCTGGAGGCCCTGGAGGCCCAGCTTGCAGCACTGGCTGCTGCTGAGCTAGGCATTTCCCAGGCCCATCCCTCTTGGGATGATCCCCTGTGCCTGAGCATGCTCTGTAACACCTGGCAAGGCAGAAGGTGGCACCTTGGTAGCTGCCATCTTTCCTTCTAAGGAAGAGTGACCTCTTGGAGACCACGACACACTACCCTTTGGTCAAAGCTGTCTCGTGTTTCCCGTGTTGCGGAAGAGGCTCGGGACTTCAGGCTTCTTTTTTTTTTTTTTTTTAAAGAGAGAGGGACAGTGAGAGAGACAGAGAAAGAGAGAAACAACTTTATTTAGTTTTTCACATGGACTTCGTTGCTCCAACACTCAGTTGTGTACGTGGTGCTGGGGTTTGAACCCGGGTCCTCGTGCTTGCCAGGCAAGCACCAAAACCGCTGAGCCACCACTCCAGCCCCGACTTCAGGCTTCTTGAGAGCACCGAGGACCCATCTCTGAGGCTCCGAGATGGAATCCCCCCTGGTTTGACATCTGTAATTCCTGGGGCCTTGCACCAGCTCAGAGCCTCATCTTCTCTGCCTATAAAATGCAAGGATTAGGGTAAATGAGCTCTGAGAACTCTATCAGTAATAATGTCAAAATTATGTATTTTAGAGTGATCCCAACCCCAATAACTGAGACAGAAATATCAAAACAGGATCTGGGGTGAGTAAACAAAGCTTATGAAATGGAACTCTCAAATAATTATTCTTCCAATCTCAATCAAGAAACCCAAATAATCTGGCTTCTCAATTTGCTCCAGCAATTTCCTAGAATTCCTGCTGTTGATTAGTTCGGGCAGCCAATTAATGGAGTCTGGCGCACCAAACCCATCCATTTTGTCATCTTCCAGGCAGGCTCCATTTTGGAAGCCACAACCAGGAGATGATGGCTTTTGATGTATTGTCAATGGGGGAGCAGGGAAGTCCTCATACAGTGTCACCATCACCTGGGATCCCACAGGACAGCGACCCTGAGGATGAGAAAGAAGACGGATGGGGAGAATTGGACACAGGATAAGGATGGCCGTCTGGAGAAACAGGTGGCAGTGGTGGATTCCATGGCCAAGCTTGTTGGGTCCTAGGGTGCCTGGAGGTGTCCACTGCAGGGAGTAGAGGGGCCAATAAGGTACTGAACGCTTGTGCCAGGGGAGGCAGAAATCTCAGTTCCAGGGACAAAGATAACTTGGCACCATGGAGAGCTGGCCAAAATCAGGTACCAAGTGGCTCAGACTAGGTCCACTCACTCAACACATGTTTCTGAGAACCTACTATGTGCTGACTGCTGTTCTAGCCATGGGGAATACAGTCTCAAACAAAACACAAGAGCCCTGCCCACACGGAGCTAATTCTGGAGGGGGAGGTAAATCACAAACAATTAATCACATGACATAATGTCAGGTCGTGACATGGGAAAATTAGGCAGGAAAGGGGAATGAAAGGGGAGGGAGCTGCTGTTTAAGATAAGATGGTCAGGGAGGCGACCAGGAGCAAAAACCCAATTACAGCAAGCAGCGAGCAAAGGTAAAGGACACTGGCCACGTCTGTCCCCATCAGCCTCACCCAACGGCTTCTGCTTGAATCTAGGTCAATCAGCCACCTCTGCACCAACCACTAGAAAGGAAAGGGGGGTCTTGCGGGATGAGGGGAGGTCAGCCGGTGAACACCATCTACCCTGGGTCATTTTATTAGATTTCACCCTGGGTCACCTGAAAGGCCTTTCTCTCCTCTAAGGGCATCAGGGAAGTTCAGCTCCAGTTCCAGCTCCACCACGAACTTGCTATGTGACCTCAGCCAGTTGCTGCCGCTGGTCTCTGGGCCTTGCTGGAGAAATTGTGAAACCGCTTTAAGGTCTAGGTCTCTATGTGCCACCTTCATCACTGTCACTGACAACCAGCCCCAAAGAACCAGGCTGGGCACACTGAGAGTCCCCTTAGCAAAGGAGACCCTGACTCTGAGAGGTGACCCAGCTGGCAGGCCAGGGACAGGAGTAAGGAGAGTGAGGCCCTCACCCATGGGGACACAGTTTAAGGGGGCACCAAACACCCAGTAGTAAGAAGATGTAATATTTTAATGCAGTGTTTTTTAAAATCAAAATTCATGCAAATGTTAATGACAGAGATATCAAAATTTTAAATGGACCAGATCAGTATGAATTTTTCCTTTTGCATCAGACTCTGATATGGTAAGACATGACTCTGTTGCTGACCCTGTCTTTAAAATTTAGAGTTTTGTTTATTATCCATTTTAACTGCAGGCTGTAAATACATATTGCATTCAGCTGTTACTTAAGCAAGTATGTTGGTACGTTGTCACCCCACACTGCCTTGCCCGGGTTCTGCACTGCCAGACGCAGGCCTCTCCGGAGACCCCTTGCTGGACACCAGCCAGCCACGTCTAGGGACTCTGTGGTCGCACACCACACTCATGTAATGTTAAGCCTTTGCCGTGAGGTGTTTGGATTAAAAGCCCTGGGATTTCTTTAATAAGAAAACATGCTATAGCCATTAAAAATTTAGTCCCACAAATTAGTAGCTCCTCTCTGAGGTGCTTTATTTATTTAATCATAGTAAGCTTGGGTCAAACCCTCTCCTGGGGCTCCAGGTACCTGCTTCCATATCTCTGAGGGGGTTGGGCTCTGGGACCAATCCAACCAAAAAATCCCTCTGTCTTCAGCTCCCCTGGCCCCAGCGGCTCACAGGGAGATAAAACACCTTAGCCTCATTACTCAGATGGCTAATTGCGAACTGATTTAATTAAAGTATACAGATATTTCCCCAAGTTAGTTACATTTCATATCACTCCATTAGGAGTAATTGGCTGGAAGGAGGAGCTGAGGAGGGGGAGGCAGGCCAGGTGGGCAGGGAGCCTGGAGCCCCTCCTTTGGCATAAGACTGTGCTGTCTGGCTATTTGGGGCTTCCTGAAGACGTTCCTGATGCAACAGTGTCACACAGCAGCCAACTGGGAATACGCCTGGGTCCTTTCAATCACAAACACTAAGCCCAGCCCCAGTGTGGGTGGGGAACCTGGGCTTGAAGGCCTCTCCAGTGCTTACTGGCGCAGAGTCCTGGAGCAGTGACCTAACTCAGTTGAGCCTCAGTTTCTTCCTCCTTAAATGGGAGTAAAATACTGCCCTCCTCAAACACTTGCTGTAGAACTGACTAAAACAAGTTTGGGAAGACTTAATCGCAGTCCCTGGCACAGTTAATGCTTAAGAAATAGAAATGGCACTATGATGTGGGGACAGGTGTGTAGCTACAGAGCGAAGAGCTATATCCAGTGGAATAAGCATCTGTCCTGCAGTCAAAAATTTTGAGGGTGTAGTCTCAGGTATGTCTTTACCTTGCTGTGCAAACTTGGGCAGAGTGCTTCCCTCTCTGAGCTTTTATTCATATTAGGAGGAGGGGTAAGGACTGTGGTTTGCTTACCTGGTATACATTCTCCCTTTCTTCCTTGCTAACACCGTCCTGACTGGTGCAGCAATGTACCCGCTACAAAATCTCCATCATCAACCTTCTAATTTGAGAGAGAGAAAAAAAGAGTCAGTTCTTTCACATCTGCCTCTGTTTCTCTGACATTTAGTTGCAAATGTGGTGCTGGGGTTCAAACCCAAGACCTTCTGCATGCAAGGCGAGCGCTGTACTTCTGAGCCACTGTTCCAGCCCCTTTTGCTGTCAACCTTCTTATGGACCAATTCTGGTAAATGAGACAAGAGCTGGAGTTGTTCACTTCTTGGGCAGAGTTCCCCAGCTGATAGACTCTTCCTCCTTTCTCCCACCTAGAATTTCACCGGATGGTTGGAGCTCCATGGCCATCTTATGATCATGAGTTGACCTTGAGGGTGGAAGCCACTGTCTGAGCCGCTTGGCAGTGAAGAAAGGAGACGCCGGAGTCTTTGATGATATCTTGCAGTGACAGCCTCAGCCCTGACTACCCCTGAATTTCCCAGGAACTGAGAGAAAGCAAGGCCTCGCTTTTTGTGTTTTGAGTTGTGTTTTGAGTTGTGTTTTGTTTCTGTTAAACCTTAGCCTCTTGGATCTTGGTTACCTGCTGCCAAGTGCTATTGCTAACAGACACAGAGCTTCCTGCTCTGTCAGAGTGTTATAAACCTGCTCTCTGAGCTGCTCAGAAGTGCCTGCACCTCCCGTTTCTGCATCAGGAGGGAGGCCTCCGTCTGCAGCAGCGCCACCTTGTTCCTCACCTGTCTCCAGCCCCAACCTACTCACCCAGCTCAGGGTTTTCCCTACAGATGCAAGCCCTTCAGGTGGCCCCCACCACCACCGCCACCATATCAGGCCCCTGATCCACCTGTTCCCTCCCGGGAGACACACTGGAGTATGACCGCTCTGGTGCAGGAGAGTGCAAGGATTCCCTGCTGAAATATCTGCTTTCCATCTCTATTCTGTTCTTTCCATCCCATTGTGTGACCCTGGAAAAATCTCTAAATCTATCTGGAGTTTGGCTTTCTCAGCTGCAACAGGATTACATTTATAGTTAATCTCTTTTAAAGGCACCTACTGGCGAGGCACGGGGCTTTTCTCGCTCCCGGAGGCAGCATCCTCAGGATCTGGCCCTTGCACCTTCTTGAGGTAGGCCTGGGGCTTAAAGCAAACAGGAAGGCAGCAATGATGTTGGGAGCCAGGGCTCTGATTTGCCTCTGCCTGCACGACCTTGGCCAAATCTGGCTACTTCTCTGGACTGTGATTTCATTTTCTAAAACAAGAGAATGTTGGGTTGGTGAGTGGTTTTAAACTCTGCAGGTGAAATGGTTAGGAGAGAAGCAGGCTTCAGGTGGTACCTTAGCCTCTTGCGTCCCATCAGTGCTCACCTGCATCTTTGTCATCCTTGACAAGCATCCTTCCTTCTGCCCCATCCTTAGTCTGCAACCTGGAACATCCTTGCTAACCCTTAGATCAAAGACACAGAGGTAATCCAGGAGAATCCCTGCAGACATAGCTCACGACCCCGGCCTCTCTTATCCTTTCTCTGTCACCCAGAAGCCACCTTCGCTAGACAGACAGACCGGGTGCAGGATGCAGGATCACACAGCCCCTGCCCCTCCTCAGCCCCCAGCTTCCTCCCTCTTGTAGGCCAGAGCAAAATGACAAAAGGTCTACCTTGCTCAGCACCCAAACCTCCAAAGCCCTTTCCAGTCCCTCTGCACCTCACTCATGTGTTTACTTAAGGCAGAATTCTATATCTGGAAGTTCATTAATTTTTTTGTGGGTACCAAAATGCGGATCATTTGTGCTTATCCTCAACTAAATAAGTCAGGTCATAAGAGGTAATGCCATGGGTAGTGGAATGTAAACAAACACATTCTACCTCAATAAACATGCTAATTTCCAGCTATAATATTCACAAGTAAAAGATCCATCACGCCAACCCTATTTGGCAAAGGCAGCGGGCCTCATCCGTCAACGAGGGAGGCTCCCGCCAGTTCGCTGCAGGAGGGAAATAGTTCAACTTAACTTGCTTGATGACGCCCTCGGGGGGGAAACATGAGCCTCATAAATGAGTCTGGAAATGTGATAAAAGGATAATCTTGCATAAATGAGCCGATATCATCATTACCTGCACCGACCATGGCCAGGCACCAGGCTTTGAGTGATAGAGTCACATTTCATATAAATTAAGGCCGAGAAGTCAGTGCACGAGGTCAGCAGGAGCCCTTCGTCCTGCCTTGTCCCATTGGTCACCCTAGCCCGAGGCTGCATGCGGGATTCCTGTGAGCCTGCAGAACAGCAGTCCTGGCTGGGCTAGGGTGCTGGGGTAGGAAGGCAAGGACAGTGCAGGTCCTGTGCAGATGTGACTGCAGCCTGCAGCAAAGGGTGACATCAGAGTCTTGGTCCTTCACCCTACTTCACAGAAAAATTGAGGAATCTTATTTTATTTATTCAATAATATATAATTGACACCTATTAAATGTCTAAGCTCTTTGAAAACCAAAATATAATGAAGCTCTTGCTTTTAAGCTCCCTGAAGCCTCACAGCCCGCTGGATCTGGGTGTTCAAAATGCAGAAGGTGTTCAGAGGAGGGTGCAGGAGTCTGAGAATTTGTGTTACCCTACCCCATCATCCATCTACTGAAATCCTAGCCTCCAAAGTCATGGTCTTAGGGGGGGCTCAGGTTACAAGGGGAGCCTTCAAAATTAGGATCAGTGCACTTATAAAAGAGGTGTAAGGGGCTGGAGCAGTGGCTCGTGGTTACAACACTTGCCGGGCATGCGTGAGGATATGGGTTTGAAACCCAGCACCGCGTACACAACTAAGTGTCAGAGCAATGAAAGCCATATGAAAAACTAAATAAAGTTGATTCTCTCTCTCTCACTGTCCCTCTCTCTCTCTTTAAAACAAATTACATTAAAAAAAAGAGGTGCAAAGCAGAGCCCTTGCCCCTCCCCTCTGCTCCATGATGTTACAGCAAGAAAAAGCTGTCCATGAGGTCCTGAGCCGTCGCCAGACATCCGCTCTGCCTGCGCCTCATCTTAGTCCTAGCCTCCAGAACTGTGAGGAGTGGATGCCTGCTGAAAACAAGCCGCCTCTCTGAGATATTTTATCCTGGATGCCTGAGCTGCCTAAGGAAGAGGGGGAGGCTCACTGGGCCTAGAGGCAGGGGAGGTGAGGCCAATGGGACGATAAAGGACAGGGGCACCTGGTGCTGAGTGGTGAAGAGCCAGGACCCCTCTCCTCTGCCTCTCTCAGACCTATACTCACCCTGTGGCCCACTCAGGCCACCACATGGGTTACTGCCCTGTCCCAGCCATGAGTGTGGCTTCCACTGCCTTCTCTCCTCCATCCCTCATCCTTCCAGTGAGCACTTGGAGCCAAAGACAGAAAGATTGAGAAAAATTCACAGACCACAGTGCACAGCTTGGGAAAGATTGGGTGGAGGCCTTGTCCCTTCCGGGTCTTCCCCTGTCCCCAGCCCAGAGTGGACGCAGTGGGTGCCCCAGGAAGGCCTCCAACACCTCCCCACTGCTGAGAGTGTCGGTTGCTAAAGCTTGCAGCTGCCTTCTTCTGCAGAGAATTGCCTTCGACCAAAGAGAAGCCAACATCATTGTCCCCAGTGGTGGGGTCTGAGTGGACCCTGTCTGAGAGGGGGTCCGGCCCTTCACACTCAGCACCTAGAGTACTCTGGGTGGCCCTTTTGGTAAAAAGTCATCCAGGTTAGGCTGCCCCGGGGCCCTGCTGGGTCCCCGGAGGAGGTCTGCTGGACACAGATGCACCCCGGCCTGCTGAGGCCAGCCCTCTGCATTAGACACCGTGTCCTCTGCGCCTCCAGGGTTTGTAGGATTTGCAACCTCCTGGAGGGTTAATTTTCTGAAGGAAAAAAAAAAAGTATCAACACTGTTGGGGCACTGAGTTCACAGGCTCTCTGGAAACCTGAGCCACCGAGGTCTTAGTCGAAAGAGCGAGCTGAGAAATTGCTGGTCGCTGCCAAGCCGGGCAATGGAAGCTCGTACATTCCTAGGCTGCGTGTTTCCAATACTTTCCGCGGTTTCGCCAGTGGAGGGCCAGCAGAGAAGAATCTGTCATTATCGACTGAGGTCTGCAAAACGGCTTGGCTGGCAGGGAGCTGTGAAATCGCAGGAGGTGGAAAACCTGACTCATGAGCTGCGGGCCACAGGAATGAGCAGTGGGGCCGAGGCCAGGCATGCCAACCTCGGACCTCGGAGTGCCAGGGAAGGCGTGGGTCCTGCGACTCACAGTGTCTTTGCTGGACAGCCCCCTCCCTCTGGGGTGAGAGCCTTGTGTAGTTTCCCATTTTTCGTAGGTGCAACATTCGTTGAGCACCTACTAAGTACTGTCCCAGCACTGTGCAGGGTATCTGGTATAAAGCAGAACTGATATCATGTGCCCACTTCTTAAATGGAAAACTAAGAGCTGAAAAGGTGTAGGAATTGCCCCCGCGCCACTCAGCAAATGGCCGTAACATCAGGCCATCCTCTGAACACAGACGGCCTACTGTGTGCCAGGCACTGGGTCAAGCACTGAGGTGCAAATCTGCAGATAAGCTTTTTTCAGCAAAGGGCTCAAGTCTGGTAGATTTTTTTCAAGGCGTTCATATCTGCTGCCAGGGTTCTCAGGCTTGTTGCTCCTGCTGGTGTGACCAGGGAAGGCCTCTCTGCTCCTTGGGGTCTGTCTGTTAAGAACACAGCACACTGCCCACATTGGACCAGCCTCTTGGAGGTACCATGTTCCTGTGCCTCCCTGCTCACTGCTGCCACTCAGCCGAACCCCTTCCCCAGCTGCCACATGGCACCAGGGCCCCGGCTGGGCAGGCCACAGGAGCTGGGTGTCCCAGTTCCACTCTGCCACTCTAGGCTGCATGACCCTGGGGACGCGGCCTCAGCTTTCTGGGCCCAGTTTCTTCATCCTCACGGGGGAGAAGGGTCTTACCCTATTATGGCTGCGCATGTCATTTAATGTCAGGAAGCCCAGAAAGACGCTAAGCTGTGTGTCATCTTGAGCGAGGACTTCCCAGTGCACCCTCCCTCGCCCATCCCCTCTTGTGGAACAGATATGCGGCTGCACCCCAGGCTGGTGCCTCTCTTCTTGGGGTTTCAGCCCCCAAGCGCTGAGGAGGCGCCTCCATGCCCCAGACCTCATTACCCAGCCAGCTGGGCCTCAGCCAGCCATTGCCTCTCTTCTCTGGGCGAGAGCGGGATGCGTGAACACAGAAAATTCCTCCCTCCTGCTCTGCAGCCAAACCCCAGCCACACCCCAATCCCAGCCCTAGACCTCCACGGGACCCTAGAGGGAAATAGAGGCAGAGCACTCTGGTTCCAAGAATGAGCTAATGGAGCCGTGTTAATTACTATGCAAATTACTTTAATAGTCCAGACTCCTCCCCAAGACAATTACTTAGGGGTTTGAGGCCTGAGACTGGGGAGCCAGAGGGAGATGGGACCTCCAGAGAGGGAGAGGAGCTCCTGTTTATGGTTTGCCCCAGGGCAGGGGAGCAGCCCAGATGCGGAGCTGGAGGGAAGCATGACTCTGCAGATGGTCTGGCCCCTGTGGGGTCTTGGGTGTGACACTGAAGAACAGAAATCGAGTCCATCCTTAAAGGCTGGAACTGAAAAGGACCTCAGATGATCTCTAGTCCACATCCCCTCGATGTGTCTAGGGACAAACAGAAACCCAGACTGTGTAAGTGACTTGTTCAAAGTCGCACAGTAAGGTGATGGCCAATAAGGGGCTAGGACCCCAGTATTCCATCTCCTAGCCCAGGGGTTCTCAAACTGGACATCTGTGGAAAGCAGTGGACATGGGAGCCCTGCTTGGGACATCACATAGAGATTTCTCCCAGTTTATAGAAAAGAAATTAAAGTTTAAGGGAAGTGTTTTCTTGATTTTAAGGCCTATGTATAATTTTTTAAAAAGATACGCTTTGGGGCTGGAGCGGTGCTTGGTGGTTACGGTGCTTGCCTGGCAGGCACAAGTACGCGGGTTCAAATCCCAGCACCACGTACACAGCTAAGTGTTGGAGCAACTAAAGCCACATGAAAAACTCAATAAAAATTGATTCTCTCTGTCTCTGTCTCTGTCTCTCTCTCTCTCTCTCTCAATGTCCTTCTCTCTTTAAAAAATAAAAAATAAATAAAAAATAAAAAGACGCTTTCCTGTGGCCAGAATAGTGTCATATTTTCTTCTGTAAATTAACTCTTTCTGTACCGTGGAATTAAGAACATCAAATGCCCTAATGTTCTATGAAAGACACCAGCTCTTTAAAGCAGAGAGGCAGAGCCATAGCCTTATTATTTTTTTTCTCCACCTTTTGAGACAGGTTCTCACTATGTTGCAAGGCTGGTCTCTACCTCCTGGGCTCCAGCCATCCTCCCACCTCAGCCTTCCGAGTGCTGGGAATGCAGGCATGCCACTGCACCCTGCTCCCTAAGCTCTTACTTTCATCCCCATTTTCCTGATGGAAGACGAGAAGCAGCCACTAATAGGTATGCCGGTGCTCCTCGCACTACGCCACTTGCTAGAATTAAGTGTAAGCCAAGATTAAGTTCTGAGCGACAGAAAAAGCTGGACATGGGGCTGGAACTGTGGCTCAGTGCTTGCCTGGCATGCGCAAGGATGAGGGTTCGAACCGAAGCACCACGTACACAACGAAGTGTCGGAGCAACGAAAGCCACATGAAAAACCAAATAAAGTTGATTCTCTCTCTCTCTCTCACTGTCCCTCTTGCTTTAAAAAATAAATAAATAAAAAGAAAGAAGAAAAAGCTGGATGTGGAAGAGAGGGAGGAGGAGTGAAGCTGGTAACATGGGGCTGCCGCGAGCCTGTTGCGTGCTTGCGTGTAGGCTGCGTCCGGCTCGCTCTGTGCTACCTCCTCCGGCTGCCACAGGCTGAGTCAGGCAGTAGATCGTAGCAAGAGAAGGGCTGGCGTGGGGTGGTCTTACATGGCATGGTGGCTCTGAGGCCACTTATTAGCTGTGTGTCCTTGGGCATGTGGCTTCCCTCTCTGAGCCCTGATTTCTTCATCTGAAGGATGAGAATAAGAACGGCCGCCTGGCCGGATGACTGGAAGAATTGAATGAGATGCTGCTGTATACTGTTGCAGTGCCCAGCACACAGGAATCAGCCTCTGTTCTCATCCCTGTCTTGCTGCATACATGCACACCTCTAAAGTTAGGATCAGATGCATGGATGGGGGATAAACGAAGTAGGAATCAAAGCTCCCCAGGCCCACACTGCTTCCCTTGCATCTACCCGAGGCCCACAGGGCCCAGAAAGTCTCCTAGCCCTCTGCCTGGCCTGTGCCAAAGTGTCACTCTGTCCTCTGCTCAGGCACTGGCTACCTGCTCCCTCTGCAGACCCCAATCCTCCCTCCAGCGCCTCCCTCAGGACCTCCCCTGGCCCCAGAGCAGGGACCCTATTGGTGCCTATTATCTCTGTGGAGGCCACCAGCACCTCCTTTTCTCCTCTCTGCAGACTCAAATGGATGCCCCAGCTGACTTCAAACTGGGGTGCGGATGCAGATGCTGCTGGGTTTACAAAGGGTTTCATCCAATAAACCCACTGCAAGGAGAAAATAATCAGTAAGTCGGGAACAGATGTAACCCCTGAGCTCCAGAATGTCACAGCTTAGCCCCGCTCAGCCCTTCTCAGAGCACTTGCGTTAGCCGGCAGGTGCGCAAGGCATACACAGCCTCTCGTGTAACGAAGTGTTGAACGGCTCCCATAATTTATGGAATACTGGATCGAAAGTGGAAAATGGAGTGGTGGTGTGGGTACACATCTGCACCACCATGAAGCAGATGTTGAACCAGGATGGGCAAGGCGCATGAGCCCCGGTGTCCTCCCTCAATGGGGACAGAGCTGCCTGCACCGTGGCCATGTAAGGGAAAGGCACAGTCCCCATGGAATGGTGTCACCTGGGGGTAGGTAGGTCCCAATATGTGAACTTATTAAAATTCACTTTACACACTGACGTCATCAGAGTTAGGCGGCAAACCCCGGCTGCCTGACCCCTCATCCCTGGGCTGGGCTGTCACGTGCGTGCTGTGGGGCTGGTTACACATCATACTTGGGTGTGTTATGCAGTGTGTGTTCAACCGATAGTGTTGACATAGGCGCACATGCGCGTGTGTGTGTGTATGGCCCTTGTGTGATGCTGGGTGCTATTGCCAGTGACAATGGAGCTTTGTCCTTAAGCGGACCCGTCGGTGAGATGACGGGCTGCAGGAGGTGACATTCCACGTGAGGCTCTCCTTTCATCCATCCAGGAACGACAGACTCCACAGACCTGTTGGGTGGGGGGTAGGCAGGGTGCCCAGCTGAAGGAGGTGCACAAGAGACAGGTGATGGGGGGTCCCGGGGGTGGGTTGTGAGACTGAGAGCAAGCACGGAGCGGGCTGTCAGAACTGCTCGAGGTGCGTGGAAAGGAGGCTGGGCCTTGGTTGATGGCTGTGCCTTGCTCACAGGAGGCGGTGCACACAGCTGGTCCTCAGAAGCTCTTTGTGGACCTGGAGGTTGCATCCCTTCCACCTGTGTCACTGTGTGTGTAGCCTGTCTTACCTTTCCACCCAGGCTCTGCTAAACTGCCACCCCCTTCATAGGGCCCGTGCTCAAGCCCCAGCCCCACCTGGCTCATGCTATTTTCTGCTCAGGTGTGCACTTGGCTTCTCCACCAGGCTGCAAGCTATGATGGTCTCACCTGGGGCTGAACTCAGTGTCTGTTCATGGCAACTGCTTCCTGAAGTTTGTTAAATGAGTAGGGGGTGAATGGGTGTTCACCAGGCCAGGCTCCCATGGTTGGGTCGGGCTGCAGCTGCATCTGCCCCTACTGTGGTCAGGGGCAACGACTTGTCCTGCAGAGCCTCTTCAGACAGCTCTGGTCTGTTCTAAATCCTGGTAGATGGACAGGCTTTGACCTGGGAAGCTTCAGCCATTCTGGCACTGGTGGCCACTCCTCTGGATGACAGGGTGTGAGTGGAAGGGGCAGCGCCAAGCATGCTCGGTCTTGGTTGGAGCTGAGTTGAAGGCCCTGCAGCGCCTTCAGTTATTCTATGGCTGTGCCCATTCCTGTGCCACGAGAAGCAAAGGATGCCAAGGAGGGGACACTGAAGTAGGGCTGGACCCTAGGAGTGAGGGCCTCGCTCCCCTAACCTAGTCCCGGCTGCACTCCTTCCTTGGAAGGTTGTCTGGGATGCAGGTCAGAGCCAGGTGGGGGAGGAAAGCTGGGCCCAGGAGTTTGACTTTGTGTTGTGATAGAAGGAGCCATGGAGGCCATGGAGCAGGATCACAAGCGGGGTGCAGTGGTTTTAGGAGAGCAATTCTGGGGGAGGTCTCCAAGGTCTCCTGGGTCTTAGGAAACCACACATTCCTCCCTACACGATAGCTGCAGTTTGTTCCAAGAGCCCTGAGGAAATTGCTCCTCTCCTGGGGTATCATCTGTCAAAGTCACCAAGCATACAGGCAGCATCCCCGTGGCTCAAATGCCACTCATCTGCTCACTAAATTTTTCATTAAGAAAAACAGTCACTGAAGAGTGGCGGCAAGGTAGTTTCACCCGCACTCATTTGGGAGATGAATAGGCCAGACCCAGGTGTGGCCACATCTTTTTCCTCAGTCTCCCCCTGTGGGGGGTGGGCACTGCCCTGCACATCAGGCAAAGGCTGATTCCCACCCTAGCCCAGGGCAACAGGAGGGGCAGGACCCTGCTCCTGACACTCAGCCACGGAGGTGGCACTGGAGTAGAGAGCTACGCAAGTTGCCCCTCTGTGGCCTAGAGGTGGTGACTTTGAGTCATCCAGGTTCTGAGCACCCAGCTTCCAGACCCCTTGCTGCCCAGGGCCCCTGAAGCCTGGACACCATCAGGCAGGTGCTGATTCAGCAAGAGGAGGGGGCTGACTTGGCAAGGTGAGCTGGTGCTGCCCAGCACACTGGATCGTCCTCTGTGCTGGGAAGAGTGCTGACCACGCCTCGGAGCCGACCCACCCGTGACTCACCTGTGGAAGGCCGAGAAGCTGTGGAATTTACTCCTCCCCCAGCTCCTGAGCTTCATTAATGGAGGGTGCTTCCACAGGTGTGAGCTCAGGCTGAGCCTGGTCCTCCGGCCAGGGAAAGCTCATGGACTGCCCTGGTGAGTTCAGGAACAGAGCCCAGGGAAGGATGGTGGGCACCTACAGGGTCTGCCACACTTGAGCAATTTGTGTGATGTCTTCGAGGCCCAGCTTCCACATCTGTAAAATGCAGAGGAGGTGGACACCACCCTGAGGCTGGGGTGAGGGACCTGCAAGATAAGGGATGGTAAAAGGCTTGAGGACTGGCAGCCAGGCTGGGTGAGGGCAAGGGTGAGCTCCTCAGGTTCATTAGCACTAAGTGAGGGGCTGAGCCTCCCCTTCCCTGTGACAGTGCCCAAGGCACCTGACCTGACACAGGGCTGGCACCTGCCCAGGCTCACCACATGGCCCTTATCCACAGCTGGATGTCGCCTTTGTCGCCTGTGAGCAGCAAGCCTGTCCACCCAGATGCCCCTTGAGGACAGCCGCAAGGGGCTCCCCCATGTGCGAACAGCCCCCGGCCCCCTGTGTTTGGAGAGCAGCTCCTCCACCAGGCCAAGGGTGCTGTTCTCCCAGGCCTGCTCTTCTTCTCATCCCATCATATCCAGGCCTGACTCCACCCTGGGGCAGGGGAGACAGCGAGGTACCTAAGCATCAGCACATGGGTGGGACGGGGCTTTGGCCTTGGGTACAGCATGGCGAAGCAACCAGACTTGGAATCAGGGTGCTCAGGGTCTCTGCTGTTTCTGTGAGACCCTCATTGGTCTTTGTGGGCCTCAGTTTCTTCCTCTACAGAAACAGCAAGTTGGAGCAGCGGCTGTTCCAGACCCCTGCCTCTGACTTGGTGTCAGTGTACAAAGCAGATGGAGAGGAAGAAAGTCCAAGGCAGGCTGGCCTGCGTCGCTCTGCCTGCCTGAGTTCCCCGCATCTGAGTCCTCTCCCAGGCTCCCAAGCTCCAGCACTGAGCTTTTCCCATACCCTGGGAGACCGAGGCAAGGCCTCTTGTCACCTACCCAACGTCACTGCAGTCCCCCTGCTAGAAAGGGCAGCACCAGGAAAGCTTGGTGCTGGCTGGCGGACCACACTCAGCCTGAGCTCACACCTCTGGAAGCACCCTCCATTAATGAGGCTCAGGAGCTGGAGGATGAGTAAATTCCACAGCTTCTCGGCCTTCCATGGGTGGGTCGGCTCTGAGGCGTGGTCAGCACCTTTCCTAGAACCCACACCTTGAAGCACTGTACTTTTCTAAAAATCCACCAAAGAAACTAATTGAGAATTATGTCAAATTTTATATACAAAGATATCAATCAGAGTGTGTTCACAACTGGAATCGACCAAATAGTCAAAAATTGGAGAATGGCTCAGCAAGTCTTGCAATAGCCACTGGATGGACCACTATACAGCTAGGAAAATTGTAGATGGAGAAATCATTCATGAAAGTTAAATGAAGCAAGAGGAGGCCAGATAAACCCAGCATTGATGCAGGGTTTTTGGGATGAGGCTGGATTCTCTGCTCCCACTGGCGAATGGAGTCTGCAGCGACTACAGATTCTAGCAGCCAAAATAGCCCACTTCTAGTGTTTGCAGCCATTCCTAGTTAAAACTGGGATTTTGGGCTGGCTGCAGGTGTCTGCAGCCTAAAGTGTTAGCAGCTCTCCAGCTACAAGCTGTGCAGCTCTTGGTGCGGTGGAAATTCACCCCGGGAATTGGGCGCCAACCTTCTGGGTTCTTGTGTCATGAATTTGAAGAATAAAATCTACAGACAACCATGGAAGGGGGAGTAAAAGGAGTAGGATTTATTTAGGAAGAAGAGCAGAGACTCCACAAGGCGGAGGGGCACCCAGAAGCAGGACACCTTCTAATGGAGGTTAGGCCAGGGGTTATATAGATTTGGGGTGTGAGCATAATTAACATTCTGCAAAGCAGGCATTGAGAAATGCATCTACGTCATTGGTTGAAACCTATGCAAAGTAGGCATTGAGACTTAGTACCAAAGTCATTGGCTAAAACCTATGCAAAACAGGTAGCAATTCTTTCCAAGTTCCCATCTGTATCCCCCCTCATTTCTTAGTCGTCCCCCCCCCCTCAGGGACAAAGGAGTTGCTCGCACAGGTGAGCCTCATGGTCATTTGCATATGAAGGTCCTGAGCATGCCCTGTCAATCACTCTCTACCAGCTAGCTCTTAGAGGGGCCCTTTGTCCTGATTACCTATGTCTCCTAAAACCGTCTCACATGACCGTGGCCACCAGCACCGCATCCTTCCACTGCTGACCTCCCCCGGATGGATGGTCGGCGTGGAGGGAAGCCCAGGGCCCCTCCACCGGGAGCCCACGCTTACTTGCCGGCCAGTTGTTTCAAACATCATTTTAATTTTTGTTTTCCTTTCCTTTTTATCATTGCATTATAATCATACACAACAGAGAGATTCATTGTTACAGAGTCATAGGTACACACAATATAACAGTATAATTTGGTCAATTTCACTCCCCAATATGAAGCATTATTTTTGTATTTTTAAGCATGAACATGTGGTAGAGTGGAGCACAAATTGTGCACCCGTTCTGAAGATAAGACGCGAGTCTCTGCAGAACTTTCGTGCTTCTGGTGGCTGCGTCAGCTGTGCTGCCAACCTCAGTGCCTGCATTCTTGCCCCTCTGGAGGCTGCTGGGTGGAAACAGCCAGAATCTCTACTTTAGGTGAAGTCTGATCCCACATTTAAGTACAACTTCCCCTGGGGCCAGTCTCATCTTAGTTCTTCTTAAACCCGAGACCTCAGGGGAATGGGCTTCAGGTCTCTCTCGGATGCTGAGATGGAACTGGTGGAGCCCAGACAAAGCTTGCTCACTTTTGACAAAAATCCAGATCAGTGCAGGAGCAAGAGACCCAGTCTGGTCGTGTTGCTTTCTGCAGGACTTTGGCTCTCACCTCTGCAAGACAAGCAGGTGCTGGAAGAAGACTTTGCATGCAAATAGTTTACAGGGAGGTGATCCCAGCAAGCACAGCTGGAAAGTGGGGAAGTGAGGGAAGAAAGGACAGGCAGCCAATAATAATGGGTGTTATTAAGCAGGTTACTGTCCTGGGCAGCTGGAGCGTGGTCCCAGTGGGCAACTCTAGGAAACCCATAGAGCATGCCTCAAAGTTGTCCCATCTGGAGAGAGGAGGCTGGGACGCTGTTTATCCTGTCATTTGTTATTGATTGACACTGAGGTCCTTCCTCCTTAGTGACTGGAACTTTGGAAGGAAGAGCCAGTAAGCTGAAGGGGGAGGCCTGCTCAAGAGGTCACGCTGGGGGCTGGAGCGGTGGCTCAGCAGTTGCACCGCTCGCCTGGCATGAGCGAGGACCCGGGTTCAAGCTCCAGCACCATGTACACAATGAAGTGTTGGAGCAACTAAAGTCACACGCAAAATTAGATAAAATTGGGTCTCTCTTTCTCTCTCTCTTTCAATGTCCCATTCTCTTAAAAAAAAAAAAAAAGGACTGACAATACCAAGTGCTGGAGATGATACAGAGCGATGGGAACTCTCATGTGTAATGAGAAAGAGTACAGAGCTTTGGAAGAGATTTTGGCAGTTTCTTCCAAAGCTGGACATAGTTGTTTTGTTTGTTTGTTTGTTTGTTTGTTTACCATGTGATCTGACAATCCTGCTTCTGGGCATTTTCCCAACTGATTTTGTAAACTTGTTTCCACACAAAAACCGGAACGGAAACTTTACAGCAACTGTATCCATAATCATCCAAAATTGGAAGCAACTGCTGGGCGTGGTGGCACCTGCCAGTAACCCCAGAGACTTGAGAAGTTGAGGCAGGAGGATCACAAGTTCAAGGGTAGTCTCAGCAGCTTAGTGAGACCCTGTCTAAAAATAAAAAATAAAAAGGGCTGGGATGTGGCTCAGTGGTTAAGCAACCCTGGGTTCAATCCCCACCACAAAAACTAAAAAAAGTCATAAGTCAAGCCTGGTGTGGTGGTGTGTGTCTGAAGCTGCAGCCCAGGGGAATCACTTGAGCCCAGGAGCAACTGAACAAACAAACTGGAGCGGTAGCTCAGCGTTTAGAGTGCTTGCCTGGCACGTACAAAGGCCTGGGTTCGATCCCCAGCACCACATACACAACTAAGTGCCTGTAAAACAAAACAAAAAAAGATGAAAAATAATTGATTCTCTCTTTCAAAATAAAAATCATAAATCCAACCATCCTAAGTCACAAACCAACTGAACTGGAATTAAACAGTTATAAATGGATGGCGGCAGCCAGGAGCCAGAGTTCTCAGAGCTTCCAGGGGTGAGGGGGCTTAACAGATGGGCAAGGGAAGGGATAGAATGACCCACGTGGTAATGGATTAGGTCAGAGACATCAGTATGGACTCACGTTTAGCTTAGGACGTAGCCGTTACCTGTAGAAATGGCTACAGACCTAAGAAGCTAGGTGTATCTTGTAATTCCAAGAATGTAGGGAAATGCTAAAATAAAAAAAGAAACCCAAAAAACTCATGATGGGAAACGTGTAAGGTACATAGAGAACCAACTGAAAAAGATCCTATTGGCCCAAAGCTGGAAAAACTTAAGCAACAAGAGAAAGAGGCACTGAATTTCTAACCCAGCATATCACATAAATATCCAAACGTCTGTGACTTTCTAATTTAGTAATTGAGTAAGTAAATGGGGGGAGAAGAGATGAACCAGGTAATTTCCACAGCTCCTCTGCCCTCCAGGATGGGGAGCGCAGCTGTGCAGCGGAAGGGTGAGGTGTGCGGTGATGTCTTCCTGAGGGGGCAAGTACAGGGAGAGGCCGGAGGAGCTGGAGCGGAGCAAGCGGAGCACGAGGACGCAACCCCAGCCAGGGCCAGGGGTAAGTCATGCTGAGGCACACATCCTGAACGTGGTGCGAGGACAGCAGCACCGCAGCCCCAGGAGAATCACTAGAAAAACAGCAAAGTCCAGCTCATTTCCTACAGCACTAGAAAAACAGCAAAGTCCAGCTCATTTCCTACAGCGTACTTCACAAAACTGTCACAGTCACTGACAACAGGGGACGTCTGAGAAGCTGTCGCATCCAAGAGGAGCCTGTGGAGACATGGCAACTAAACTAATACCAGTATGGTATTCTGGAAGGGATCATGGACCTGAAAAATAACCCAAGCCAAACACTCAGGAAATCTGACACAGTTAGGACCTCAGTTAATAAGGGTGCATCCGTGATGGTTCATGAATTGTAACTAATGCATCTGCTCAGGGAAGGTGCTTGCTAACCGGGGAGTCAGGTGTGAAGAGTAAGCAAGCTCTGTGCACTATCTGCAATATTTCCTGCAAATATAAAGCTATTCTAAAATTAAAGACATTTAAAAAAAGACTATCCATGCACATTATATATTTTAAAATTCTGTATATATTATCTGAGCATTAAAAATAACAGAATAAAGAATGATTGGTGGGCTGGAGCGGTGGCTTAACAGTAGAGCTCTTGCCTGGCATGCACCGGGACCTGGGTTAGAACCCCAGCACCACATATACAACTGGGTGCTGGAAAAACAAAAATAAGATGAAAAAAATAAGTAAAATTGATTCTTTTTCTCATCTCCAAGTTGCACATTATAGCTAATAACATGGAACTGTTACATTTGCCATGGACTTTTCTTGGCAGGTCATAATATTTTGAATGAAGACTCAGTTGCTCTAGAGAGGTACCTGGTAAGCTCAGAGCAAACTCTGCTCAGTGGAGGATATTCTCAATACTAATCTCTTTACCTAGGAAGGAGTTAACTATTTCACAGGGAGTGTCTTTTTACCACCACTAAAAATACCTTTCTTTAACAAATATTGTGAGAGGTGAACACTCGTCACACAAGTTGTCAATTTTGTCATTCTGTTTAACACATTTCCAATTGTAGATGCCACAAAACCATAAGCCTTCCATCATCCCTTTCACTCAACTACAAAATACAATGTGCCCAATTAAAAATCAGAGCACCATTAAGACAGCCTTCCCACAAGTCAAGAAAAATCATAGCATTTCTAAACTACATCTTCCCCACCACCTGAGCTCTCGTTATTTCATTTGTTCAGTTCTCCCTTACATTTTTTTTTTTTGTACCAGGAATTGAACCCAGAGGTGCTTAACCACTGAGCAACATCCCCAGCCCTTTCTTTTTTTTTTTTATTTTGAGGCGGGATCTTGTTAAGTTGCTGAGGCTGGCTCTGAACTTGCAATTCTCCTGCCTCAGCCTCCCAAATTGCTGGGATTACAGGTCTGCACCACCATGCCCACTTCTCCCTTACTTTTGAGACATAAATGGAGTTTTCCAGTGTGCAGTAAATGAAATTTGCTAAAAATTGCTTCAATACCAGAGATTTGATAAAAGTTGTATGAGAAATAAGAAGTCTGATGGTCCATTTTCAGAATGTAGTCTTAATTTAAGGTTTAAAAGGAAGCCATGTTAGGTCAGGAACCAGGTGGTCAGAGATAATCCATTTTTAAACTCCTTATCAGATATCCTATTACACCCATGGCTCTTTTCTGTACCTGCTCCAATTTTATATTAGCCAATCACGCAGATTGTACTCCTGAGCTCCTCCAATCATAGTGAAGGTAGGATTGGGTCAGATTGGAGCTGTAAGCAAGCTGACCATGCCCAAGTGTGCTTGCTTTGGATCCCCTCTGTGAGTGCACCCCTGCAGCAGTAAAGTCTGTCTTGCTCACCCACTAATGGGTGCATATTTGATTTTTCCTACGGCACCTCAAAATTTTTAATAATTTTATATCTAACAGTTCTAAGAGCCAAAATTTATTTTGGCATATTTATTGAACACTCTGGTTGAAGACGGTCATGATAGGATATGGTTTTTGTTCATTATATGTTTTTTTATCCAAAAACATGTCTTGGAGATCTCTTCGGGTAGGGCCTCTTCCAGACTCTACCAGAGGATTTTTCCTGAGGTACACAGATGCCATTGGCTAGCCATAGCACTATGATTGACATTTCATCCTTAACAGTTGTTACTGCTAAATGTTGCTACAACGTTGATGGATGAATCTTGAAAACATGACCACTGATGAATCTTGAAAACATGACCACTAAGTCAAAGAAGCCATGTGGTGCACACCTGTAATCCCAGCTATTGAGGAAGAAAAAACAGGAGAATTGCAAGTACAAGGCCAGTCTGGGCAACTTAGCAAGACCCTGTCTCAAAAAAAACTGAAATATAAAGAAGGGGGTGGGCATGTATCTCAGTGATAGAGCACCCCTCAGTTCTGTTCCCAACATCACACACACACAAAATGTCAGACACAGGGACTGGAGTGATGGCTCAGCAGTTACGGTGCTTGCCTGGCATTCGCAAAGATGCAGGTTCAAACCTCAGCACCACATACACAACAAACTGTTGGAGCAACAAAAGCCACGTGAAAAACTAAATAAAATTGATTCTGTCTTTCTCTCTTTCACTCACTGTCCCTCTCTCTTAAAAAAAAAAAAAAGTCAAACAATATTTTAAGTTTCCATTTGTATGAAATGTTCAAAATAAGCAAATCCATAGAGACAAAAGCAAACTGGTATCTGCCAAAGCCTGCAGGTAGAGGGGATGGGGAGAGTGGCTGATTAATAGGTACAGAAATTCCATTTGGAGTGATAAAAATGTTCTGGAACTAAATTGTGGTGATACTTGCACAATATTGTGAATACAATTAATGCCATTGTATTGTATTATTTTGAATGGTTAAAATAGTAAACTTTATGAATATTTTACCACAATAAAAAAAAGGTAAGACTGCAGGAAAAAAATTTAAGCCTTGAAAGTTTCACAGGTAATTTTTCTACCCTGTAAGAAAAAATAATTCTTATGCAAATCAAACTATTCTACAGTAAAAACAAAAAAATCTTTGAATTGCTTTTGAACAAAATTTAGAGGATTCATTTACAAAATGTTCAATCCCCTTGCAAACACTTAAAATGATTTATCAACTAATTCTTCAAAAACCCAAACATTAAAAAATTCACCTGATGACAGACAGCATAAAGAGAAAGTACACTGCTGTGCGGTGATGTGCCGAGCCAAATTGAAGCCCAAGGCAAAAGGAAAAATCAATAATACCGATCCTGCCTTATTTAAAATGTTGATATTTTGTTCATCATGGATTTTTGCATTAATTTT
>PVKS010003709.1:0-100776 GCA_004027875.1 Aplodontia rufa | reverse complement strand
AAGTGACCAGGATTTACCCTGTGGTCAGGCATTGGTGGGAAATGTGCAAAAGAAAAGGAAAGACTTCTCTGGTCTGTCATTTACATCAGAGGACCGCCAATCCTCTTTTGAAGACGGTTACTGTTACTTCAAGAGAGATTCACAATAGCCCAGGTGCCCATCACCTGAGAAGAATGAAATCATGTCATCTGCTGGAGAATGGGCACAACTGGAGAGTATCGTGTTGAATGAAGAAACCAGGCTCAGAAGGACAGGGGTCGTGTGTTCTCTCTCATATGTGGAAGCTGGAGAGAGAGAAAAAAATACAAAAAGGGATCTCATGAAAACAGAAGTGAGACCAGTGAAATAGAAGAAGGGGATCAGGCAAGGAAGGAGGGAGGGGGATAGGGTGGGACTGGGGAATGAAATCGGTCCAGTTATGTTGTGTCTATAACCATGTCACAATGGCTTCTGCTATTATGCATAATCCCAATGCACCAATAAAAATGTCCCAGAGAAAACAGACCCTAGAAAGGTAACAGGCCTAAAACACAGTTCGGCTCTGAGAGCTGGGATTCTGCCCTCCAGGAACTGCCAGACTCCTGAGAATCCACGCTGAGGACCTGGTTCTCCAAGCCTGCTGGCTTTCCCCATGCAACAGGTGGCCACACTGTCTAATGTGCATGCTTCCTCTTGACTGTTCTTGTCTTCCTTCCACTGAAAGAGTATCAGAAAGAACAGCAACAGCGATGAAATGAATCTGAGCTGGTGTTAGGAGTTACCACCAAGGCATCACACACTCATAATACGCCAAAAGCTTTTCTGTCAGTGGATTCTTTGGTAAGAAGGTAGAAATCAACACAAGGCTTATTGTGATGGTCGCTACTATTTCCTCTCCCCAACATGATGCCAGGTCTTGAAACATCACAGAAGGAAACTGTCATTATGTTCAGAGATAATGTCCATGCTATGGCTCAAGCTTTGTTTCTGATTGAGAAAAACAGGTTGACTTACCCTGATTACCAATTATTTAATTGCAAATTATTATTTTTTCTTCTTTCAAGAGTCTTCATGCCAGAAGGGCAACATCTTTCGTTCTTTATCTTGAACCCCTTTCTTCCCTGGATGTGGTCATGTGCTAGCTTGCTCAGCTCTCCTGTTACAGATCTCTGCTCCACAGACCCACTGCACAGGGAGTTGGGATTTATTAATGCCTCTGCTTTCGTGGCTTAATGTGCAATAAACCAACAGTTAGGAAACAGCATCAACAAAAAGGCCTCGTTTTCCTGATTCTGTGATAGTGACAGTCATAGGCTACTGATCAGTAATAGATAAGGTGGATTTTCTTGCCAACAAGGTCAGAAAAATAAAGATTTACTCTCTTCTGTGACTCTCACACCTCAACATAGCGGAAGAGGCAGGGACTTGAGGTCCATGCAACAGGAGATTAACAAGGATGGCAACAGATCCAAAGATCTGTGTCATGTTTTTCTTAAAATTTGGGCAAGTATCAAATATTTTATATCACTATATCTATATCCGTCCATCTGTCTGTCTGTCTGTTTAAACATTTATGTCACCGAGTGCTCAGTCCATATCTGCTGTGCTCATGGGTCTGGTTGTTCACACATTCTTTGGTGTTTTTCCCCTGTTTTCATAGTATTAATAAAATATGCAAGTGAAGAACTTGTTATGTTGGTTCCCAAATCAAAAGTATTTAGGCTTTGCCGTATTTCAGAACTGTGGGGAGTATTTTAAGATCATATAAATAATCCCAAGCTTTCTGAGAATACCCTGGGAATGTCTCTGAAAACCCAGTTACTTCTGGCCTCATCCATTGACACGTCTCCATTTCTCTTCTCAAAGCCAGTGTCTTTTTGTTCTCTCTTAGCGATGCTAGCGTTACCCTTTGGTAGGCTCAGAAAGACAAAGTGTTATACTTTTTCTTTAAAGTTCATCAGTTTGTAAATGAAGAATATGATGTGATGCTTGTCAACCTTTTTTTAATTTTGACTAAATTGAGGTTTTAACTAAAACCTTGGCCCCGATCCTGAAGACCATTAGCAAACACAAACAAGCAAGGGCTCATGTGTGTTTGTGTTAAATCCAAAGCGGGCTGTCTGTTTACAAAATACTCTGGGCTCCTTCCTGGAGCCTTTGCCTGGTATGGGGTTTCTCAGCAGCTCATACAAAGCCCAGGAATTTAAGAAGTCCTGGATTAGGAGGTCAGCCAAGCAAAGGGGATGGCTGAAACAAAGGGGAGAGAACTAGGGTTCAGGAGGGTCCCTCTGCCTCCCTCTGCCAGGTCTTCCCTGCAGGGCTGCGGGTGGACCTCATTATGGGAGAGGCCAGAGATCACATTCTCAGTTTTTTTTTTAATTTATTTTTTTATCAGTGCATTATAGTTTTACATAATGATGGGATTAGTTGTCACATATTCCTGGATGCACACAACTCAGCAATACAATTTATTCAATATTCCCTCTGAGACCCTTCTATCTCCCCCCTCCTGTCCCATGATCCCTTGTCTTTCTTCTGGGTCCTATCTTGTTCCTAAAAAACCCAAACACAGTGACATAATTCTTATACCCATGAAGAACATTTTAAATATATGTATATTTAATATGTATATAGTATATACAGTGACATTTATAACTGCTTGGAATGTACCTTGCTTTATCTCAGTTAATTTCCCTTCTCCTCCCTTCCTATCATATCTTGTTATTCTTCAAAATATTTGACAATGTGATTAAACATTTACATTTTTGTACAGGTATGCAACATAGCTTCTTCAAATATCTTATGAAGTATCTTGCAACTGTATCTCATAAATATTAACATTTTGCATTTTTATTCTATGAATCTAATACATGAGTTTGTCTACCTTTACTCCCAAGCCTGGGTTTAGGTCCAGCCTCCACAAATGAGGGAAAACATTTGGCCTTTGACTCTATGGGTTTGACTAACTTCGCTCAGCATGATTTCTTCCAATGCCATCCATTTACCTTCAATAGATGCAATATCATTGTTTCTACTAGCTGAGTAGAACTCCATTGTATATATATACCAGAGCTTTTGGATCCATTCATCCAGTGAGGGGCATCTGAGTTGGTTCCATAATTTAGCTGTTGTAAATTGAGCTACCATGAACATGGATTTTGCTGTGTCCCTGTAATGTGCTGATTCTAACTCCTCTGGGAAAACTCCTAGAAAAGGGACAACTGGGTGATATGGTAGATCCAACCCTAATTTTTTGAGGAGTCTCCACACTGCTTTCCAGAGCAGTTGGACCAGTCTGCAGTTCCACCAACAGTGTGCTAGTGTTCCTGTCTCCCCACAATCCATCCAGCGTTTGTTACTATTTGTATTCTTCATCTTTGTCAGTTTGACTGGGGTGAGGTAAAATCTTAATCTAGTTTTGATTTGCATTTCTCTGATTGCCAGTGATTTAGAATACTTTCTCAGGTATTCATTGCCTTGCTCAATATCCTCTGTTGAGAAGTTTCTGTTTAGCTCTCTGAATCACTTATTGATTGGATTGTTTGTGTTTTTGTTATTGAATTTTTTGTGTTCTTTGTAAATTTTGGATATTAGTCCCTTGTCAGAGGGATCACAGGCCATGATTCTGTCCTGTTCCGTAGGTTGTCTCTTGACTGTTTTGACTATTTCCTTGGCTGTACAGAATGTTTTTAGTTTAATAGCATCCCACTCATTGATTTTTTTTTAAAGTGAGAAGGACAGAGAGAGAGAGACAGAGACAGAGAGAATCAGTTTTTATTGAGTTTTTCACATGGATTTCATTGCTCTGACACTTAGTTGTGTTCATGGGTGCTGGGGTTTGAACCCGTGTATTTGCACATGCTGGGCAAGCACCGTAACCACAGAGCCACTGCTCCAGCCCCCCACTCATTGATTTTTGACTGTAATTCTTTCACTTTAGGATCCTTGTTGAGGAAGTCATTACCAACTCCCATATGCTGGAGTGTTGGTCCTAACTTTTCTTCAAGGAGTTGTATGGTAGCTGGTTTAATTTCTAATTCCTTGATCCATTTGGAATTTATTTTTGTGCAAGGTGAGAAGTAAGGATCTAATTTTAATTTTCTGCAAGTGGCTGTCCAGTTTGTCCAGCATCATTTGTTGAGTAGGCTATCTCTTCTCTATGTTATATTTTGACCCCCTTTGTCAAAGATCATATGTTTAAAGATTTGTGAGTTTGTCTTAGAATCTTCTATTCTATTTCATTTGTCTTTATTCCTATTTTGATACCAGTACCATGCTGTTTTTAATACTACAGTTTTATAGTATCATTTTAGATCTGGTATTGCAAAACCACCTGTTTTGTCTTTCTTGCTTAGTAATGATTTGACTATTTCGTGTTTCTTGTTGTTCCAAATGAATTTGAGAATTGCTTTTTCTATATCTGCAAAGAATGACATTGGAATTTTGATGGGGATTGCATTGAATCTGTATAGTGCTTTCGGCAAAATTACCATTTTAGTTTTATTAATTCTGTCTAACCAAGAGCACAGAACATCTTTCCATCTTCTCAGGTCTTCTGCAATTTCTGTTTACAGTGTTTGATAATTTTCCTTGTAGAGATCTTTTACTTCTCATGTGGCATGTAGGAAAGATATTGATTTATGTAGCCTGCTACTTTGCCAAATCTGTTTGTTAGCTCTAGCAGTTTTCTGGTGGAGGGTTTTGGAACTTCCAGATATAGGATCATGTCATCAGCAAAAAGGGATAGTTTGACTTCTTCCCTTTCTATTCTTATCCCTTTGATTTGCTCCTCTTGCCTGATTGCTCCAGCCAGGGTCTCAAGTGCTATATTGAATAAAAGTGGTAAAAGTGGGCAGCCTTGTCTTGTTTCCAATTTTAGTGGAAATGCTTTCAACCTTTCTCCATTTAGTATTATACTAGATGAGAGTTTGGCATATATGGCCTTTATGAAGTTAAGGTAAGTTCCTTTGATCCCTATTTTCTCTACAGTTTTGAGCATAAATGGGTGCTGTAGTTTATTGAAGGCCTTTTCTGCATCTATTGAGATGATCCTATAGTTTTTGTCCTTAATTCTGCTTAAGTGATGAATCACATTTATTGATTTGAGTATGTTGAACCAGCCTTGCATACTTGGGAAGAAGCTCATTTGATCATGATGAATTATTTTCTTGATGTGTTTTTGAAAGCAGTTTGCAAGACCTTATTGAGGAGTTTTGCATCAATATTCATGAATGATACTGGTCTGTAGTTTTCTTTTTTGATGTGTCGTTGTTGGGTTTTGGTATCAGAGTTATGATTGCTTCATAAAAAGCGTTTGGAAAAGTTTCCTCTTTGTCAATTTCTTGGAATAGCTTAATAAGGAGAAGGGTTAGCTCTTCTTCAAATATGTGGTAATACTCTGCAGAGAATCCATCAGGTCCTGGACTTTTTCTTCTTTAGAATCTTTTAATTGCTGTATAGACGTCAGTGCCTATTATTGGGATGTTTAGGCTTTCAATTTCTTCCTGTGTCAATTTGGGGATGTTGTATGCGTCTAGAAATTTGTCCATGTCATCCAGATTATCTGATTTAAAGGAGTATAGTTTTTCAAAATATGTTCAGATTATCTGTTTGATTTTAAAGGAGTCAGTGGTGATCACCCCCTTTTTCTTGGTGATCTTATTGATTTGCTTTGGTTTTGATTCTTTCCTTCTCTTAGTTAGATTAGCTAGGAGTCTGCAAATTTTATTTATTTTTTCCAGGAACCAGTTCTTTGTTCATCAGTTCTTTTTATTGTTTTTTTTTTTTATTGTTCTCAATTTCATTGATTGCAGCTTTGATGCTAATTATTTCCTGTCTTCTGTTGGCTTTGGGATTAGACTGTTCTTCCTTTTGTAGAGATTTTAGCTGGAGCATAAGCTTATTTTTTAGGGATCTTTCCTGATTCTTAATGGGGACATTCAGTGCAATAAATTTTCCCTTTAGGTGTGCTCTTGTGCTGTCCCAGAGGTTTCTATATGTTGTGTCTTCATTCTCATTCTCATCCAAGAATACCTTAATTACTGTTCTCATGTCTTCTTGGATCCATTCTTCATTTAATAGGGTGTTATTCAATCTTCACATAAATGTGTGTTTTGTGCCATGGTTTTTGGTATTAATTATTAGGGTCATGGCATCACGACCTTACAGGATACATGGAATAGTATCTACTTTTTTATATTTGCTAAGATTTCCTTGGTGAACTAGAACATGGTCTATTTTGGAGAAGGATCCATGTACTGCTGAGAAGAAGGTATACTCTGCCAATTTAGAGTGGAATATTCTGTAGATGTCTGTTAAGTCTGTTTGATTTATGGTGTTGTTTAAACTGGAGATCTCTTATTTGTTTTTTGCTTTGATGAGCTGTCTATTGGTGATAGAGGAGTGTAATGGTTTCCCAGTACTGTTGTGTTGAGGTCCACAAGTGGTTTTATATCTTGGAGTAACTTTTCTACATAGTTGGGAGCATTGGTGTTTGGAGAGTATATGTTTACTGTGGTTATTTCTTCCTGTTGTATTGTTCCCTTTACTAGGATGTAGTGGCCTTCTTTATCTGTTTTGATTAATTTCTGTTTGAAATCTACTTTTTCAGATATAAGAATTGCAACTCCAGTTTGCTTTCTTGGGCCATATGTCTGGTAATTTTTTTTTCCATCCTTTCACCCTTAATCTGTGGGTGTCACTGGCTGTGAGGTGTGTTTCCTGTAAGTAGCATATTGTTGGATTTTTTTTTTTATCCAATCTGCTAGTCTGTGTCTTTTGATTGGTTCATTGAGACCATTCACATTCAGCGCTAGAATAGTTATATGGTTGTGGTTGATATTCATTGTGTTTTAATAGTAAATTCTGTGCTCTCTTAGTTATCGATTGATAGATGTACTTGTACTGAATTTCCTCTATTTGTGGGTTTTGATTAGTGTTTGATTGCTCTTCTGTCTGGATTTTATCTTTGAGTATTCTCTGTAATGCTGGGTTTCTGTTCACGAATGCTGCAAGTTTGTTCTTAGCTTGAAACGTTCTTATTTCCCTCTCAAATTTGAAGCTGAGTTTTTTGGGTATAGTATTCTTGCCTGTATGTTGTGTTCATTCATGCATTGAAATATCTCCTTCCATGATCTTCTCATTTCCAGAGTCTGAACTGAAAAGTTAGATGTGATTCTGATTGGTTTACCTCTGAATGTGATTTGGCATTTCTCCCTTGCTGCTTTCAATATTCTTTCCTCGATTTCCCTTTTGTACATTTTGCCTATGATGTGTCTTGGTGAGTTTCTCATTTGATTAGGCCTTGTGGTTGTCCTAATAAGCTTCCTGGATGAGCATATCTGACTCTATTTTTATATGGGCAAAATTTTCTTTCGCAATTTTCTTGAGAATGTTCCTTATCCCATTTGTTTATGCTTCAATTTCTTCCTGTATTCCAATTACTCTTAGATTGTTTCTTCTCACTTCATCCCAAAAATTTAAAAAATTCTGTTCATGTTCTGTGAGGATTTTTTCTTTTTTGTCATCCGTGTGCTCTAGTTTGCTCAGCCTGTCCTCATTGTCAGAAGTTCTTTCTTCAAGAGCTGAGGTTCTGTTTTCTATTGAAGTTATTCTGTTATTAAATTCTTCCATGGTTCCTCTCATGTCATTGACTGAAGATTTGAGCTCTGTTACTTCATTTTTGAGTATTTCTGTTTCTTTTATAATAGAATTTTTCATCTCTTGAGTTTTCTCAATATATATATATATATATATATATATATATATATATATATATATATATATATCATTGTTCCTTTTAGTAATCAGATCATTGATAATATTTGCAAGGTTTTCATCTCGGCCCCTATCCATGGCATCCATTTTGGGGGAGTTTTAGGTTTGAGGTGAACCTCTCCTTGTTTGATTCTTCAGTTTTGAAGAGCTTCTTCTGGATCTCTGAATTGAGATTTTCTGAGTGGAAGATAGGCAATTTTCCAGGTGGTTTTTCCTTGCAAGTCAAAGGGTCAGATCAGCCACCAGCTCTTTGCTGATCATCTTCTTCCAATTGCTGTTTCTGCCTGGGTCCTCCTGTTGCTCTACCTTTTGTTTCCAGGCTCAAGGTTGCAAATTTGGACCTACTGGAACGCAGGGTGTCAGGTAGACAGTACTCGTCCAGGCAGGGAATCACCCGTGGTTGGTCCTGAGCAGGGGCTTCTCAGAATAGGGGTCCTACCTGTCATGTCTTTAGTGCCTTTTGGTGTGACTCAAACAGGCCCCGACAGGCACACAGAACATCAGGTAGGCAGGGCTGCTCCAGGTGGGGAATCACCCTGGTTGGTCCTGAGCAGGGGCTTCTCTGGATGGGGGTCTTACCATTCATGTCCTGAGTGCCTTCTGTGGGTCTCAAACAGGCCCCAACCAGAACGTGGGGTGTCAGGTAGCTGGGGCTGCCGGTCATGTACATTCTGTTTTTAAAGCAGCACAGATAACAGTTACTGAAGTTTTCTACTCACCAATTCCAAAACTCACTTTCATTTTTGTTTCTCTGGACTGTGCTGTTCCAGCAGGAAGAGGTGTGATCAGCACCTGACTGAAGGACTTCCACAGCCCTGGCTTTTCCTGTGCTGCCCCTCAGCACCTTCAGGAGGAACTCCAAGAATAATGTTTAAAACTGGCAATCCAAAGCAGCAATATGGTCTTCTTACTCAGTATTGTTTAGTGACATGAAGGTAACCCAAATGAAACTTACAGAGATACAATATTTCAAAGTGGTGGTGTCCAGGTAGGACACCAGTGGCTAGGGGTGGTGAGGGTGGTGGATCAGGGGACATTGCCTTTTTTGTAAGCCTGCTAGTACCTGCTTTTATTTTTCTCATTAAAGATATTGTAGGTGTTTCTTGCACCAAAAACAAACTCCTTTTAAGTGAAAAAATTATTATTTTTGTTTATAAAAATATTCTACATGACTCACTCTATTCTTTAAGTATAATTTTACTCACAATTTAACCAAATTAAGGTATTTTTTCCCATTAATAAGTGCTTATGATCTGGGCCCCAGGAATAAAAACCTGTCAAAAACACTTTGTTGTAATACATTTTGCAGCAAAGCAGCAGCTGAAGGAAGAAGAGGGAGTCAGACTGGGAATAATGGGAAGTACTGCACTTTTGCAAACGTGACCCCCACCCCCTCAACCATAGAAAGAATTCGGAATACTGTATAGCTTAATCCAACTTACTGCAATGTTTTTTTTCACTTTTATTGTCCATTTAAAGTGCTGTGATCATCTTTGGCAGTGCCTATATTATATATTATGTCTGGTTAAATATATGCATTTCAAACACAAATGACCTTGGATCTAAACACCAACTCCCCCATGTGCTTCGGTCTGTAAGTTTACTGTCCCCTTGAGTGAAATGCTTCTAGTCACAGCATCTACATACACGGTTGTCCTAAAAGTTAAATGGCTGATCAATTTAAAGCGATTAGTGTGTAATAAGCATGCAATACATTTAAAAATTATTGTAAGAAAGTAAACTTTTCAACAAATGCAATGGCCATATACACATACAGGATGAGGGACAATCACAGACTGGGCACAAGAACCCAGGTTCCCTGGAGCATGGGCACATCTGCACACATTTCCCAGGGTCATAGGGCTCAATGCTTTCCCATTTTGGAATGCAGGTGCTCCTCACAAGTCCAAGGCTCCTGTCAATACTGGAAAATCACTAAGCAAAATGTTTAGGAAAGGACATTAGTTTCTATTAAAGTAACTTCATAAATTTTTTTCTGCTTCATTGTTTGGGATGGTTTTATTTTCTCAGAAAATTGATCATACTTGCTAGTTGTCTGAATAAATTCACAATAAATCATTTAGAAGCTGTGACCCCAAGATCAAGGAATTTCAAAAATAGGATCCCAGGGTAGATCCTTTTCTCTCTCACTTACTTCTTCATTCCTATTCCACAGAAAGCAGTCACATGTTCTCTGTGGACAGGGAGACAGCAGGAGGAGAGCAGCATGTGAGCTTCTGCTCTGAATTGGGTCATGACTCTCTCCTCTCTTCCTCCTCCGGCAAAGCCCCACCACACTATCAAACATGTTTTCTAAGAGACTTCAAAGAATTAGGCCCAGGACGTGGTCTACAGCTAGTGACCATCTACGTTGCCTATTTATGTGTGTGCATTCAACACACCACACACACACACACACACAGTGAGGGTCTAGGTGAGCACCTACAACAATAAAGACTATGTAGGTCCTGAATCGACATAGAAATTGACACAGTTTTGGCATTTCTGACTTTGCTTAGTTTTTAGAGTCATCAAAGTGTTAAAATATTTATTAGAAGAAAACAAAAGCCAATAGATCAGGAAAAGGGTGGGTGCTATTGCCAGAGGAACTGGAGATGAACCCTGCATCTTTTAGGTCTCTGAGCATGGGAACACTGATGGCTTGAAGTCTGGGGTAAAACTCATTTGAGAAAGCTATTGCATCGTTGCTTGTCTCTGTATTACCTACTTAGGACATTTTAAATAACTTGAGTACCCAACCAATAACAGCAACGAGAACCTTCCTGTCTAAAGCTGAATGCGTTACTATTACATCCGGGAAGCTGAATGCCAATCCTGACATGTTGGCTGGCGGGTGCTCCCTCAGGGTGTCCCTCTGCTCTCTGGGGAATCTCCCTTCAGCTCCCTCTGTGGGCTGTGCCTCTGAAATTCAGCCACACATCACAACTTCCCTGCTTCCAAAAACTGTTTTGCAATAGTTTTTCAGAGTTGTAGAATGTTAGGACCTAACCAAAAGTGACGTTGGTAAGCTGGGGGACAGGTCTTCAAAAGAGGAACCCCAAGAACACAGAGCAGGCCTCACATCAGCAAGGTTGGAAGCCAGGGCACCAAAAGGGTTCAGGAGGAACCAGAGTGACCCACAGACTGGAAACTCCTAAGTACAAAGTGCCCACAGGTTCCACCTGGCCCAGGGACGGTGTGGATTACTCCACCACATTCCTGGGGACTCAGCAGCCTCTCCCTTCCCTCACCCCAGCTGCTTAAATTCTTCAGGTAGTAAAGATGGGGGACTCGGATCTAGCGTGCCTCCCATCTCCCTGTTGTCAATCCACAATGAAGCTCTCTCTTTTTGCAAAAACTAGTTCCAGCGCAAGTCTGCAGTGGAAGCCCTTGCTCGTCTTCTCCGCTGTCCTCTGGATCCAAGTCCTCGTTTGCTACCACTACCCCATGGCTCGAGCCAAGAACATTTGCATTATGCAGCTCAGAATATTTTTAGATCTAGACAGTGGAAAATAGGCTTTCACTGCATTTTGACCAGGGCCCTGGTGACACGGGGATGCCAAGGCCTTTCCTGCGGCCCACTGTCCCTACCCAGGCTGACATTCACACCAGATGTTCTCACCACCTGGACGGGGTGGGCAAGAGAGCCCCTCCAAGTCTTCTGCTGAATATTCCACAGTGCTGCCATTCAGACAGGGGAGAGCTGATAGCTTGCCTACCTGGAGACTCTGGAGCTCTTGCTTGTCCCTACACCACACCCAGACGCTCTCAAGGAGCAGACAGCCATGGGAGCCTGGGTCTCCTCACTCACAGCAGGTGGGCAGAATGGGCTGGGCAGTGCCTCTGGCTGGGAGGTGGAGCAGGTGAATGTGAACCCAGCTTAGGAGCGGGTGGGTGCAGAGGGGCACCCACTTTTCCTCCTTCCAGTGGACATTTACTAACCACATTCCAAGATAAAATGGTTCAGAATTTCAAGATAGTGATGACAGAGAGACTTCAAGCTAGGGACTGTGGGAGTGGGATTGTCTTCTCTTTTCACTACCTTGGTTCCCTCACTTTGAACATGGCCAGGATATCCTCTGTCATGCTGTGACTTTTTCCTCCTTCCCGTCTGGGCTCACGCTTTGTCTGCCTTTTCTCAAACATTGCCTCCTCCAGCACACTTCACTGGCCTCTCAGGCCCTGGGTATTTCCAGTGTCAACCACTCACCTGGCACTCAGTCATAGCCACGAGGAATAGTCCCTGATTCTCCTGAGTGTCACTCTTGCACCCTAAGTTGGAGGTCAAGAACTATTTTAGATTGTTTTTCTAAACTTTCCTCACACTGAATATGAACTTAAGGAGATACTGTGTTCAGTAACTATCTGCCAATGTCCTCATTGGCAATCAGCTACTATGTGTGGCATTATACTGTATCTCTCACACCAGGAGTAAAACAGAGAGCCAGGTTGGTGGTGGAGATTTTTCAAGCTATAGAGAACAGATTCCCTGCATGTTCTGGAATTTTATTTCTCCCTGGCAGAAGATCGGGATAGAGACAGGAGCAAGCTGAGCAGAGGGAGCAGAAGATGTAAGACAACATGGGCTTATCCAGGACTCAGTTCTCCAGGTTTAGAAAGGTTAAAATGTTAAAGGTCCAATATTAGTTCATTAAATAAACCATTGATAGACCCTGTCTCAAAATAGAAAATAGAAACATCAGGGATGCATTTCAGTGGCAAAGTGGCCCCAGATTCATTCTTCAGCACCAAAAGCGAGAGAAAGAGAGAGGCAGACAGAGAGATCCCTGAGAACCAGTAAGACTGAGTCTCTCCAGGAGGACTCAGACTCCAGGGTTCAGAAGGATCAGGTTTCAAGCTAAACCATGGCAGTGCAGAATGCCAGGCATCATTCTGGAGAGCACAGGAGGCAAAGGACCCCAATCCAATGGCCCTGCCTCGTATCCCTCATCAAGAGGTCATGATGAGGGAGCACTGGTGCATATCTTAATCCAAGGTGTTTGGGAGGCCAAAGGAGCAGGCTCACAAGTTCAAGACCAGCCTGAGAAATTACCAAGACCCTGTCTCAGGGAAAAAATAAAAAATGATAATAGTAATAAAAAAAATTAAAAGGAGTGGGAGTGCAGCTCAGTGGGACAGCACTCGCCTAGTGTACATCAGGCCCTGGGTTCAATTTCTAGCAGTATAAAAGAAAAACCAACCAACCAACCAAACAAACGAAAGGTCACGAAAGCTCCGACCTGCATACCCAATACTACTGAAAATTAAGACGTACATAAAGGGACTTTATCAATCGTTGCACTGGACTGGGTTCAGGGCTGCCTCATAGATGTCCAGATTTTCTACTGCAAACCTGTACCACATCTGGATAGTGCCGGTCCCCTGGTCAACCTGGACTAAGCCACAGGAGTGTGAGGAACCTGCAGGCTGGCCTGAGCTGGTCACCTGCACCTCCACAGGTGCATCTCAGCCTTCCTGGCTGAATCGCACAGGTGCACTCTGTTATCACGGGTCCTTATCTTGAGGCCAAGTCTGGTAAGAAAGGCGTGCAGAGCCCTGGAGACTCCTTCCAAACATGCAGACCAGTGTGGGCAGAAGGGAGGCGAAGGATGGAGGTGAGGAAAGATTGGTCCCCATGCAGGCACCAAACGCGGTGGCCACTGGGCTGGAAGGGTGGGCAAGTTAGCCCTCCATGTGATTTTTTAAGTTGACCAATAGCTCCTGGAATAAAGACCTCTGCTTGGGGAAGGCTGGCTCCTGGAAGGACCTGACCTGAACTGTACCCCAAAGTGATCCACGTTGTATTTTCTCAGAACCAACTAATGTAAAATGCCTTGGAGAGGTAGAAGCGTGGCCATGGTAGCCAGTTTGACCACTGTTGGGGACAACCAATAGGACTGGCTCAACTCACAATTCAGAATGTTCTTTAAACTTATCATATTTATTTGAATATTTTCAAGTTTATAGTAAATGTACTGAGACATTTTATTTTAATTTATTTTATTTTTTAAGAGAGAGAGGGACATTGAGAGAAAGAAAGAATCAATTTTATATAGTTTTACATGTGACTTTTGTTGCATGGACACTTGTTGGGGTGCTGGGATTCGAACCCGCATCCTCACACATGCCTGGGGCCAGGGAAGTGCTGTAACCCCTGAGTCACTGCTCCAGCCCCTGAATTTAAACATTTTAAACCTGATGTGTCAACTCCTCTTTCCTTTGGTTGGTGAACACACACAGGACCCCTGATCTGTGAAGAAGCCCATAGGAGCCATTTCCTGGTGATGCTTCTCTTCGACATTCCTAAGCATGATTGCTGAAATTTCAGCAATGATGAAAAAACTTCACAACCTACAAGTACCATAAAACCCAGAGTGGATACAGAAGGCATTTTGTGCTCTGTAAATCCAGCCTTGCGGCTCTGAGGGCCTCCTGGGTAGAGCCAGCCTCTGGCATTGTTATGGAAATGTTTCTCTTCCCTCACATCTTGCTCTTAGTTTTGTTCTTTTTGTTCAAACATTTAAATTTGAGCTAGATTGGATGATAGAATTGTTATTTCTGACAAATATTATTTGGAAAGAATGATTTCTTTTTTGCCCACGTGTGGAGAAAGTAAATTTGTTTTTAAAAACAAGACAAAGATACCCTTAGGCATACCAAACAGGAATATTTAAATATTTTAAACACCTATTTATAGTTTATTATATAAATTTACTTATTCTTCTTAATATTCCACAGAGATAAGTATATTGATTTATGAAATAAGAAAGGAAATATCCACAGGTGAGATATATATATTTGGATATACATATACATACACAGACACAGACAGTCACACACACACATAAACAATCTTATCGAAGTTTTAAGATGTTTCTCAGAGTGATATTGAACTTTTACTGCAGTATTACCTGGATGCTTATTAAATGTGCAGAATCCTGGTTTCCCACATCATTTTACACAATCAAAACGTAATCTCTCCCATATCCTGTTGCAAGGTTGGCTGTCATTTCCTGTGAAGGACTTAGTAGGAAATGTTTTGGGCTTTGTGGACCATGCAACTATTGTGGGCCCCTTGAAACTATTCCAGTCCATCACCAGGGCAATAAAGGAGCTATAGACACTCTGTTAATGGTTATGCATGGCTGCATTCCTCTAAAACTTTACACATGTGCATTGAAATTTGAATATTATAAATGTCAACATATTCTTATTCTTTTCATTTATTTATTTACTTATTTATTTTAACAAATTGGAAACGTAAAAACTAATCTTAGCTCTGCCAGTGGGCCAGATTTGGTTAACAAGCTACAATTTGTGACTCTTAAGGTCCTAGTACTATTTAGTAATTATATAAAAGTAAGTTATATAAATATATACATACACACAATAAGATGGTATATTATATAGAATAATAAAATATATAAAATATAGTTATTTATGAACATTTGTCCAGAGCAAAAGATAATCATGATTTCCTATTATTCAATGTGAAAGGCGCATTAAGAGGTGGGAGCTGTGGCTCAGTGGTTACAGTGCTTGCCTAGCATGTGCGAGGATGCGGGTTTGAACCCCAGCACCACGTACACAACAAATGTCGGAGCAATGAAGGCCGTATGAAAAACTAAATAAAAGTGGATTCTCTCTTTCTCTCTCTCACTGTCCCTCTCTCCTAAAAAAACAACAAAAAAAGTGCACATTAAAATTTTCTTTTTATTTGTGCCATGTTTGCCAAAAAAGTTGGCAACTTAAACTAATAATTTGTACATGTTTTTGCTGCTATCGTAAATGAATACCAATGTTTTCTCTATCTGCACAGTAAGCAAATTTAAATAAGTGACCCCAGGCTCACATCTTAATTTTTTTTCTGACAGAGAGCAAAAGAAGGTGGTGGAAGTTGTGAGGATGGGATGCCTGGGGACTCCAGAGCAGGGCCTGTCTATTTCTGGTGTCTTCTAAGGAGAGTAAGGGAGGGAGCCTCATTTCACACCAACTAACTCCTCCCTCATTTTGTTTCCAAATTCTTCCTACTATCACAGTTTCAAAGGATTAAAGCAAGTCACCCTTTCCTGTGGGTTCTTGGTAAGGAAATGTCTTAATGAGGTCTGAATCTGTGCTGCTTCCCTGGGCTTTCTTCGAGTCCAAGCCTCATTGACATTTCTGTACTTCGGATAGAGAGCCTGGAATCAAAGTGAACTGTGGACAACCTTATCCCAGCTTTCTGTGCTAAAACCTACATTTGCTGAGAGGAAGAGGTTGGTCTGTTCCAGATAGGAAAGGGGAGAGGCTGGCTTCACCTGCAAGAGGAAGCTGGAGCCAAGAGAGATGGGAAATTGGCAGGACAGGAAGGCTGCATCCACTGGGGCCCCGGCATCTTCTTCCTTATGGGACATGAGGGAAGGAAGGACCTGGAGGGGAAGGGATCTCAAGAGGGTGACCCAACCAGTGAGCCTTGACCAGAATCCCAGAATACACTCTTGGCCCCAAAGTGGCAGCCAGGAAAACCTGCTCTGTTGGGTGATGAGCCTATCACTGGTGACTAGAGAGACAGATGAGCAGAGGACCTGCTCAGAATATGTGGTCGATAAGTTTTAGAACTTCATACAAGTTGGGGATCAGACAGCACCAACAATGATCAGCATCACCTTGGAGAATAAGAATAGGAATTACATTTAACAAGACTGGATGAAATTCACTCCAGCTAAACAAGTATTTCTTTACCAGTTGAGTACAATTTAGATGATTGTTTTTCTCACCTGTGTTCTTATAATAATTATTTCTACATCAGATATACCCATATCATTAATTTCACATCAGCAGTCACAGAAATTTCAACAATTAATAATCAATTGTGAATAGCGTGACTTCAATATCTGAAGAGAAAATAATATTCAGGGAATGAGGCTTAATAATATGAAAGCTCTTCAATATGAAACAATTTATTTTTTGATTCTTACATTTTGATTCCTGAGTGCTACTCTTAGGCACTTTCACTGACAAAAGGAAAAATAAATTGTTGATAGATTAGTAGGGATTGTCATCTTTCTGCAATGAAGATAGTATAAAAGATTCCTGTACAGTTGAAGTTGAATAGGAAATTGTTTAAAAAGCAATTAGAGGCCAGATTGCAATAGCCCTACAGCATTTGCTCGTGCTTGCCTTGGGGGAAATTAAATTCGACTTCTACGGATTGGTCAAGGCAGGGTAGGGTTTGTTGGTGTAATAATCGATAAATGATGCTGGTTGAATCATTCCCCAGTCTTCTCTACAAAGCACACCTTTGAAATCTTCGACGCAAGGGACAGAGATTTCAGCAGCACCGTGTACTCGTCCTTTAGTGTATCAGCTGGTGAGTAGGCTCGTAGACGGGGTAAGGTGGGTGGAGGCTCAGCCCATAGGCAATCGCAGATGAGCCCCAAGTTCCAGCCCTGGCTCCTCTCTCACTGTGAGTGTGATTGTAACCATGTAACCACGTCATTTACTATCTTTGGATTTAGATTGTTCATCTGTAAATAGAGTTTGACTACTCCACTGACCTCTGAACGTGGTCTATCAGGATCACTCTGATAAACTTTCAGATACCATAGGCTCTTTCCAAAATTCTTCCTTGGGTGTAGTGAGGGATTAACCCTACCTAAAGGGAAGTCTGGCCTTTGCTCTCAGCTGCTGGGAGGTGGTGTAGGCTGCTAGGATGTCTGCCTAATAGGACTGTCTTTGTTTGCTTGGGGCTTTGGCCATTGGACAATCTAAGGGGTGCCTTGGGCTAGGGGCATGCATGGGGTGTGCAATACTAGTTGCAACCTTTGGAGAAACCGGAGGCCAAGGTACTGACCCAAACCTCCAGAAATAGAAGGGGAATAAAGACCAGCCACGCAGGCAGTAGGGACCAGGCCCTACACCCCTGGACTCCTAGGTCAGGGTGGGCCACGCTGGTTGGCACCACGCTGTGTGCATCATGTCACCCAGAGGCAGGAGGGGAATGGGTCTCCTCCTGTGGCTCCATCTAATTTCTGTCATTTGTCTGTGTCACATGCTGCTTTGAGCACCAGCTTTTCGCTAGTTCTCTGAAGGTTTCAAGAGCATCGGTGAGCTCAGAGTGGATGTGGTGACCCTTGCGTGTGTAGGCAGCCTGGAGGTCCAGGTGCCTGAGCGAGGGCAGTCCTACTTAGATTTTCCGGCTGACCTAACTGGTGGCCATCGGTACATTTGAGAAGAGTCTGAGAGCTTTGACAGCAAGCATGTGCGGGAGATTGTGGCTCTTTGCATCTCGAGGTTCTTTCCAGTCTACACTTCATGACTGCGTATTTGATCTATTTGGCTAATGCACTTCTTTCCTATCAATACCTGGACTGCAGACAGTTGAAGGATTCGTAATCCCTGCGTCACGGAACATTATCCTGGTTCCTGCAAGATTCGCACTTTCTCTTCTTTTGGTTTGCTTTCCTTCATCCTGAATGCACATTGGTATAACAGTGTGCCACACAGTCTTGCATGTGCTCGGAAGTTGGATGGCACTGATTGTAGCTCCTGAATTTTTATCTTGCACAGATGACATGCTGTTCTAGAGCTTCTTCCTTTTCGTACTGTTCACTCAGCACTATATACTGAGATAAGGTCCATTTCTTGTGTCACACGTAATTTGCTTTTGGAAATGTGCAAGATATTCCAAGAGATGTGTCCATCACGTTGGGCTCATCATTATTCCAATGTGAGACCACTGGGTTCCCTCCAACCTCCTGTGATCTCACATGACGCTGGTGAACATCGTTATCAGTGTCTTTTGACAGACCTGAGCGAGCCTCACTGAGTCATGCTATCCTGGGGTGGCACCTGGGCTCCAGAGGCTGGCTGCGCGTGCTCAGTCTCACCATGGATTTTGCTTAGAGGTGGTGACAGTTTACATTTCCACTAACAATGTGGCCACTCTCTTGTCAACATCTGGGGCTATCCTACTTGCTAATTTTTACTTACCTAATGATTTACTCCTAAATAATCAGTTCACTACTTTTGCCCAATTTTCTATTACAGTCTCTGTCTTTTCCTTGTTGAATTGTGAAGGAATGTTGTATTTTTAACAATTTTAAATGTAGAAGTCTCTGAATCTACTCTGTTCTAGACACTTTGTGTATGGAATCTTTTCCTCAATGGACAGATGGACTTTACTTTGAATCAGTAAGTCTATTACCATCTTGCCTTCAGGTTTATCCTTTTGGGGTCATAGTTAAAAAAAATCCTACTTCAAATCCCAGAGTCATTGTCTATTGTCATTACAGTTTCTTGATTGATAGATCTTTCAGTGGTGCCTGTTAGCTATGAAACTTTTTTTGAGCTGATTTTCTAGCTTTATTGATTGAACAGCCTAATCTCTCCTTGTGACAGTGGTGCTGTGATCACACACTCCAGTTCTTTTTGTGATATACCTGTTTTCTTCCCTCTGTTTCAGTGCCATAATTTTTGTTAATATGATTTTTAGTAGTTCTTAAATATGCAATATGTGAAACCCCACACTTGACTCTCCTTCTAAGTTTTTCATTTTTAATTTAAATTTTAAAAAAAGGTTGCAGTATTTTGTTTACAGTTTTTCTGTTGTGGTTTAGACTGGATTTAAAGTAGGGGTTATCCCAATTGATTTTAGTTTGTGTTTAATCTTTTTCTATAGGAAATGATATTCTGAAGTCAATGGTATTTTGTCCTTCCTTTCCATCCGTGTGCTTCTGCTTCCTTGACATGTCCTGTTTCCTGGGCTCCTCTTCCCACATGCGATAGGGGAGGTGAGAAAGCCCTCACGCTGCTCTGCTCTCTTCTTTGCTTATTATTTTTTTCATTTTCTTATTTTTGAACAACCATACAAGTTTTTAACAAAATAATATAAAATGTGTATATATTCTGGATATTGCAATTACCCCCAGGAGTGCCCCCCCAATCACCCTCCCTTATCCCGCCCTTCCCCTTCCCACAATATCTCTAAAAATAGTATTAGGTTGTAAAACATTACATCTTATCTGGATTTAACACATGCTACTAGACCAACTTTCTCACTGTCCAGGGTCTAGTCCCCACCTCCACAGATGAGTGGAGACAATCGACCCTTAGTTCTCTGGGTTAAGCTGATTTTACTCAGCATGATCTCTTCCATAGCCATCCATTTACCTTCAAAACCTGCAATATCATTGTTTCTAATTGCTGTGTAAAATTCCATGGTATAAATGTGCCTCCCTCCGTGCTTCTTTGCTCTTGGTCTGGGGTTGTGTAGCCTTTATCGAGTGATGCAATTTCTTCCTGTTCCTGGCTCCCTGGGATTTGGCTTCTGCTTCTATTTCATTTGGGACTTCTCTTTTTGTCCTACCTTGTTCTGTAATCGGTGCTGTATCAACTAATGAAATGATTCAGGGAATATTCCTTTTATCTAATTTTCAGAACCAGCTTTTTAAAACGGGAGCCAGGTGTTTGAAGCTTTGCGTGATTCCATGCACGCAATGCGAGTGTGTGATGTCGTAGTTTGCCTTTGGTTACGGGTTTATCCTCCCACCGCAAAGGCTGGCATTTTACTATTTTCCTAGGAACGTGTGGATTTGGTCTAGAACTTAACACTTACTGGCATGTAGGTATTTATAATAATATTTTGTTGATTTTTCCAATGTTAATTGTTTTTCATTCTGTTTTGCTTTTTAAAACTTCTCCATCTTTCTCTTTCATGAGTCTTGCCAGGTATTGGTCTTTCTTTTAGTCTCTTAGTGAAGTTATCTTTAGAGTTCTATTAGTTTGTTGGAATTCTTGTTTCTCTGACAAGACCTCACACAAGTTTTCCCCTTCTTGTTTCTTCAAATTTGTTCTCTTGCCTGTTTTTCAACCTCTCAAATTGATTATTTGTAGTTTCCAATGTCCTTGTCCAGAAACTAATTTATTAGGAACTGTCTCAACTGCACACATTCAGACTCGTTATTCCGTAATTCCATTTGAGCTCCTCTTTAATCCAAAATTACTCTAGTCACCTTTCTAGCTAGCTAAATCATCCACTAAGGTCCCAGGTCCCAGGTGTCTGGAATTTTGTCTAGTTCTCTATTATTGGTTTCTGATTTTACTGAACTTAGCAAGCTTGAGTCCTAATTGCTTAATTTAGTATTTCACTAGAAATGGCAGAGTGGTGATTTTGTAAGTCCATCATTTTTTTCTGAGTTCATTATTTGGAATTCTTCCCTTGTCAATTACATTGTTTGACTTTTAATTAAATTTTGGTTTTAATTTTTTAAAGCTCTCCATGTTCCTGAGACTTGTTGAGGGATGGCCATGAACTAACATTTTGCTTTGTTCTGCTAGAGTGTACTTGTGTGTTCATATGAGCTTTGTGGAATAGATGAAGTAAGACACTAAGAACAAAAGGACCCAGAGACCTGTTTTAATCCACACCACATGTCCTTGGCTGTTTTTAAACTTTACTTTGAATCGAAGTATTGGAACCCTTATTTTTAAGACCCATTCATTAACTGTGTTTAGAATTTTCTCTTGAAATCCAAACAAAAACATCTGAAAAGCCCACTGGTCTTGAGTAGCGATGTCCTCCTGCATTAATGATGGATAACATCATCTATCATGGAAGCAAAATTAAACAATTATGCTTTTCTAATGTGTGACAGGTGCAAAATAAAATTGTATCATTTAGATACTTCTTCTTCCATGCAAGAAAAATCCAGTGACTCCATCACATGTTTCCCCCCAAATATGATTTTCTTTCAGGGTACTACCAGAAAAGCAGAACCAATAGAAGATAAATAGATGATAGATGATAGATAGATGATAGAATTTAGATTGATCCCAAGCTGGATTATGCAATTGTGCAGGCTGTCTGAATGAGCTTCTGTGCACAGGAGAGAGAGAGAGAGAAGGCAGGCTGTAATCCCAGGAGCCAGAGCCCAGAGTCCTCCGCCTCTGCAGGAGATTGAGGCTCATCTGAAGTGGTCAGGCCCACCCAGGGCATGTCCTTTTGGTCACAGCAACACTTAGATTAAAATGTCTGATGGAACAACTAGGGCTGCTGTTTACCTTAGTCAAGTTGAGGCACCTAAACATCATCATATACAGAAATAGAGCATGCTGAACTTCAAGTCCAAGTTTCAGTGCTGATTAAAATAAGTTTGACAATCTTCTGTTTTTCTTTTTTAGCTGAAAGAGTTAAAAAAGATGGATAGCATGACCTTCAGCAATGAATTATTAGTACTTAGCTTGTTGGGTTTGCACAGGCTGCGTAGTTGGAAATGTACAAATTTTATGTATCTTCACTGCATTGGTTATCGACGTTTACAGTTCTTCTTTGAGCTTTTAGCCACCATTTGCATTAATATTAATATTTAATACAATCATGGCTAATATTATCCTAAGAATGCTCTTATATAATAATAGCTTTGCATTTGCACAATATCTCTTTCCAAAGAGCTGTGAGTACCTTGTCAACAGTTGGATCCCTCCCCCTGTGTAAGCTGTCTCCATCCACCCTAGAGAAATATTAACACTCCAGAGCAGGACCTCAATTTGCATTCATCATAGAAATAAAGTAATCTCTATTCTTCTAGCAGAAGAGACTTCTTGAGCAGGTCCTAGAAGGATTATTTTCTTTTAAGCACTTGACAAAGTTTTCTACAGAATAAGTTTTTCTGTAAGTTATGAAATTGAACACAGAACTTTGGACACTGACAAAAATCAGTGTTTTTTTTTTGTGTGTGCCAAGTCAAATGTGGCTGTGACAGTCCTTTGTTCAGACCAGTGGGGTTTTCAAAGTTATTTAGGAAAGTGTGAGTGAGGTATGGTTGGGGCAACTTTCTACTGCACACACTGCAGATTTCATAAGCTGGAGGAGGAATGTTCTATGCTGTCAAGATGATCGGAACCTGAACAATTCCTCCTTGGCTGGAAGACAAGTGCCAACCTCCTGTGTTCAGATGAAGATGGGGATCTTGCTATGCTCCAGTGACAACATGGGATCATGCCACACCCCAGTGACAATATGTGATCATGTCACACCCCAGTGACGACAGCATCACTGAGCAATTGGCCAGGCTGGGAGAAGGGTGTCATGGAACCCCTTGCTGGTGTCCCCCTGAAATAGTCCTTGGTCTAAGCATCTCGGTAATGCTCTGTGTCTCTCATTCTCCCTTTGTATGGTTACAGAATTGTCTAAGTGACATTTTCAACCATTTGTTTCTAAAACCTTAGAAGAGATGGAACATATTAACAATAGCCAAAATGACTTAGAGGGAAAAGGTATTACTGTTCTCATTTGATAATTTCTGTACTTATTGGGAAAATACCTGGAATATAGTATAATACAAATGGGAAACTTCAGTATTTATTCTACAAAATAGTTGGTTTTAAATGTTATAATATTACTGACAAGTTTAAAATTATAAGCCTGTCAGTTACTCAATTTTACTTTAAAATCATTAACTTTATAAAGCTAATCTTTTGGTTCTATATTACAATTGCTTTAGATGCTAAATGTACAGATTATTATTCCCAAACTTAAAAACTCCATACTGTGAATTTGATTTATGTCTTCAATATGCTTAATTCTAAGCCTTCCTGGATTATTTATGGTCGCCTGTTTATCCTTTAGGGAATAATTTCCTATCCCAGGAAAGTGGTGTGATGTTATTGATGGGCTGAGTTCCTGTATCCAGAGCTCTTGGCTGGAGTGTGACCTCCAGGGCACTGGATGACAAGGACACTTTCTCAGCACGGTAAGGGGCAGAATGAACTTTCCCTTGCAATCTCTTGGCCACACTGGCTCCACGTCCAAACCCTGTCGGGGGGCTGATGGCACTTGGGTCTGAGCCTGCAGCTCCCCTGATTCCGAGCTCTGCTGTGGGCCACAGATGCCAGCGAGGCTTTTTCCCTCTTGGTTTGTGCATTTGCTGCTGTTCCCTCTGTGTTTTCTTCCTTCTTGTGGCTCCTGGGTTGAATCCTGCCCCACTCTTGTGCTTGTCTCTTGGCCACCTCACCGCCACAACTTCTTGCTTCTGGTGATGGTGATATTTATTTTCAATTTCAAATGTACTACCTCAATTGGAGACCACAAACATATTATCATCGTTGCTGTTTCTTTCATTATTATCCGTGATCTAGTCTGTAGATGTAAGAGACATTCCTAGAACTAAGAGAGCACCTCTATAGGAAGTCTTACTAAATATTGCTAAATGAGCAAGTATTGGCCTTGAATTTCTGTTCTACACTACGAGTTGTATTAATAAGAAATATTTATTTCTCTAACTCAGATCTACCAGCCTCAAGGTTCCTCTCAGTTATTAGAAAGGTTATATCTAAAATCACAGGTAAGCAAGACGTGGACATTGCACCAGGAAGACCCACTGAGCAGCCACCTGAGACCCATGCTCAGAGTTTGACTCCAGGCTCTGTCTCGTGTGGTGGGCTCTTCCCTGCAGCGTAAGAGCCGGCCACAGTTGGTGATCCTGGACAATCCTAGACGGATGTGGGAGGAATTGCTTTTTCACATTGTTGACCCTACAACCTACTCCGTTCCCTGTAAGACTGGATATTGACTCCAGATACTAAGTCCGCACTAATTCGTTGGGATGAAGAGGGACAGTGGCAATAGATCAAAGACTTAGGAATGAATAAGTCAACAAATTATTTTACAACATCTATTTTGAGTTAGTAATTATTATTTTGAAAATGTTTTAAACTTAAATATTGATCTATGCTTTACAAGTGCTTTGTAAGACATATCATATTTAACCTTCCTGAGCACCTGGTCAAGTAAGAAACCATAGCCCCTATCTTGCACACGGAAAACCCAGCAGCTGAAGAAACTGAGTGCTTCCCTGCAGCCTCACAGGTGTTGTGGGCTGTGTGTTCTGGATTTTGTTTACCTGTTGAAACAGTCAGAAAAGGACTTAAATAATGTCCTGCTCGGGGTTCACCTTAGATGAGTTAAAGTCTCTGTTAGTGCCATAACTTCATTCTAGAGTTTTCCAGGTGATTCGAGTGTACAACCAGGACCGAGGAACAGAACTGGCAACAGGTTTTGATTTCTGACACAAGTTTTTGTAGGTGATATCACGGTAACCAGTTGCAAATGGTTATGAGGGCGCTCATTCTCACTTGCTCTGTGGGTGGAGGGAAAATGGTCTCATAGGCACTTCCTGTTCAGGCATGCAGAGAGAGGGACCTTTGGACACAACATGGCCACAGAGCAGGCAGGGGTAGGGGCAGGACACAGAAGCTCTGTGGGGCCCCGGCTGCCCTCTGTTTTGACTATTGCATACAGCAAGCGCTGCTGACAGCAACAGCTGCAGGAACTCAGAAACCGGGCATAGAGCTGCTCCCCAATTCCAGAGTGCGAAGTGGGTCTTATACAAGGGGGAGGGGACCTTAGAACGGACACCTGGAGCCACAGCACTTTAGTGGAGCCAGCTGGGAAGAGGTCTGTGTTCCCATGAGGACAGCAGGCTTGGGCTTCACCTGCCAGCCTGGGCCTTTGTTTTTCATGCTTCTGCTTCATAGGTGGGGGAGGGGTGAAGGGGTAAGGAAAGCACAGCTACAGTTCCTTGCTCTGCTCTTGCTATGGACAACACCAATTCTGTAGAGAACTAAGACTCCAGGGTGTCCAGCAGCAGCCTGATGAGGGCCAACTTCCTGGGGGGAGGGCCTCAGACTCTTTATTGGGGTGAAACTGATTCTCTCCAGCAGTCATCTGGAAACATAGGCTTAGAATGCAGCAGAACTTGTTTTTAAATGTACCTGCTTTATTGACCAGAGGGTGGAAACGTTGTTTACATGAGATAAGTCAGATGATTGGGGGCAAAATAATTTAGAGTGTGCTTTAAATACTTTGAAGGTTTGGTCCTAAAAACTTATGTTCTGTGAAAAGTGACAGGAGTCGCTTTGACTGGGTTTGTGAAGACTGAAGATCGTCAGGCAGTTAATAGGAAAAGCCATTGTTTATAAACTAAAGATCTGATCAGAAAGGAGAGGGAAACTTGAAGAGAGCTGTCTCAAAAGAAAAGAAAGAAAGAAAGGAAAGAAGAGAGAAAGAAAGAAAAAATAAAAGAAAAGGAAGGAAGGAATGAAGCAAGAAAGAAGGAGTGAAGAAACCCCCAGGGGCGAGGGTTGGAGGCCTCCAGGCAGATCAAAGCAGGCTGGTTTCCTAGGACGGGTGGTAATTGCTTCCTGCCTGTGTGGTTCCCTTGCAGACAGTGGAAGCCAGGAGATCAGAAGCTTCCAGAATGATAAGGAGATCCACTTAACTAATGCAAGTGGCCTCAGCAGCTGAGTGGCCCAAGGGAGCCTGGTGTGTGTGGGTGGGCGGGGGAGTCCTCAGCTGGCAAGAGACACTGGGATGGCCTATGCTGGTGACTCAGTCCACTGTCCCCTGGCTGAGATTCCCAAAATTCACATGAGCCTAAACTCTGACCTGACAGGTTAGCAGGCTGCTCTGCAGGAAGAACCAGGAGAGAGGGCAACGGTTTCACTAATCGGAGTGTTATAGGCATCAAACACTGAAAAGAATTACATTTACGTAAGCATTTAGATCAAATCTTCATCTTTAAATGCATCTTTGTGTCCAGGGTTCTTTTTCTTGAATTCTATTGAACTAATATATTAACCACAAAGATTAGGGAGTAAAGACCTCTGCTATTTGCACAGATCTTTACTCCCTCCTTCTCCTCCCGAAATTCCCCCTCCTCCTCCTCCTCCTTCTCCTCCCCCTCCTCCTTTTTCTTTTTAAAAAGAGAGAAGGACAATGAGACACACACACACACACACACACACACACAGAATCAATTAGAATCAATTTTTAGTTTTTCATGTGCCTTTCATTGCTCTAATACTTTGTTGCTTATTCACTTCTTAATTGCCCGCTGTTTAAAAGCTTGGCTGTTCAGGTGCTACAAGGAAGCATGGACCCGAGGTCCTCTGGGAAATGTCCACTCTGGATGAGGGGACATTAACTTCCAAGGGCCGAAGTTACCACCCGAGCTGTAATGTGCCATTACTAATGTCCTTTCACAGGGCTAAAATGATCAGAGATGATTCCTTGGTCCCCTTAACCAGTGACTCAGTCTGCCATGTGGCATTTAAGTGACAGAACACCCCAGAACACCTGGAGGAGAAGCCTGACTGGCAAGTGGTGGCCAAGTGCCCCCAGAAGGGCCAGCTCAGATCCCATTTCAGAAATCGATGCTCTGTGGTCTGACTTGAGAGACAGGATGGCAGTTATGGGAAGAAGCACCAAAATCCATTTAGGCAGGGAGTTTCAGAATAGTTTACAGTTTTACAGAGTTACTAGAAAAAAAATCTTTGAAAGGCCTGTGTGTGGAGCAGGTGAATTTCAGAGCTGCAAAGCAGAGGCTTTGTTCAGTGTGCAGGAAGTCCCCTCCATGGAGGTGGCCACTTGCCTACCTCTCCTACGTTCCGCAAGAAGCCACATGCCTGATGTAGACACAGGATGGCATTCATCGGATGGCTGTGAGGACCAAATGTGCTGTCGGGGTGAAGCGATAGGGAGGGGCTGGGGCTGCAGGGATGCTCGGCCAGAGTCCCATGGACCCCCAGGAGCACTGTGTCCTGCCAGCCTCACTGCTGCCTCTTCCAGTCTGCCCGGTGGGCTGCCACCAGGAAGATCCGTCAGACCCAGCGAGGGGCAAGGCTTGGCTAGTTCAACCCTCCACCGACTCCACCATCCAAAGACCGTGTCCTTCTCCTGCCTAACACACAGGCTGCCCACGACTGAGGTGACCCCTCTAACCCCACCTCTCTCCAGCTCCCTTGATCCTTCTCCCTGACCAAAACCAGACCGCGTGCACAGACTCAGCACCGTCCACTATGCACAAGCGTACTCCCTGGCTCAGGCTTTTTCTTCTGTTGGAATATCCCTTCACCTTGATTTTCTGTAAACGTTTGTTTAAATAGCAAGTCTCCATGGAAAAACTCCCTGCTGTAACCCGCCCAAGATGCAATAACTGTATTCTGTATCTAATGCATGCAAATGCTGGAAAAGGGTGTAACACAGATGCAGCCACGGTCCCTCTCCCTGCCTGCATGCCAGCTCCCCAGGGGCTCAGATTTGCCGTTGGGTCCCTGTTCCCAGGATGCAGTTGCCGTTCAGTGTAGTTTATTGAAATAGACTTAACTGCGGATGCTCTTTATTTGTCTGAGCTGGTTTGAAATATTTACGAATTCTTGTTTCCCTTAAGTTAAAGCCCTGACAGTTGCTCTCATTTGTTGTTAGCACTGTGATAATTATAAACCTTCTTTCAGGTCGTTTGTCTCCATTATTGAATATCTCAGAATCGATTTGCTGTGCATCATAATTTGAGTCTCCGTCGCTCCGTGTCCTTGCATTGTCTGCGGTGACCTACGCACAGTTCTAACGCGATGTTGTCATTACTTCCTTTCCTGGTCCTGTTGACCCCCTCCGTGCCCTCCAGCACCTTTGACCATTAGCTGTAATTACACTCCATCTTTCTTAAGATTTGCTCTATATTGCTTTGCAGTCCTATGTCTCCAATGTCATCTGGTGTCCCTTGATGATGTATTCTGGAACCAAGTATGAGTGTCTGGGATGTGCTTCTATTGGTCAGAATAACCCGCACCCATCACCTATACTGTCACACTAATGGCACTTGGGGATATTTATGGATCTTTGTAAATACCACAATGGTTTCTGCTGCATCTCCTGATTGTTTTTCTGATGCTAATGTCTGGAGCTTGGCTAATTTTCCTAAGCATAATGCTGTTAAGCAGGGCTGTTAGGGAGTATCCCCTCTATGGAGACGTCTGCCTGCCTCCCCCATCCTGTATGGTTTCCTGAGTTCTCTTCTTTCCTTTTTCACAGACTTCCCTAAGGTTCAAATCACCTTTGACTTTGAGTTTCCTTGTAAGACACGTCTGGAATAAATCATGATTTTCATGGTTGTCTGTATGTCACATCTTAGATTTAAATCATGGATGCCACTTGAGATTCCAATTAACAAACCACAACTGACCCTGGATGCAGATTGTCACCTCCCACATCTTTAAGTTACAGGTGCCTGGGTGTGTCCATCACCATCACCGCAGCTGACACTCCTGCTAGTCGTCTATCATCCGCGAGAAGATGAACACGCCCTCTGCGCTCAGTCCAACAGTGTTCCAGACTCCTCCTCAATACTGGTGTTCCGATGCCATTGCTTTCCTTTTGCAATGAGCATCTGAATCAGTGACATCCCCCATTGTCTCTATTTTTCCATCTGTTGCTTTTCTTAGGTTATTTTATCCCCGTGATTTTATTTCCTTGGATCATGATAAATTATGTTCAGGTAGCGCTCCACAAATTGGAGAGTGACCCTCATTCAGAGATGGCAGCTAGAGGGACGAATGTCTTTGTTCTACAGCTAAAGACCCTCTGAGCCAAGGATCCACTCTTATCAGGGTGCTGAGACCAAAGCCGGCTGCACACCTCTTCCTTGGCTTCAACTGGTGCTAGGCCAAGGCCCTGAATGTATCACAACTGGGCCCCATGTCACTGCCTGATCCCCAGCCCTCCCCCATCTGTAATGCAAATGCCCCCAGCCTCTGGCACAGTCACCTGGCTCTTGTCTGGAGCCATAACCTTCCCAGGAGTCTGTGTGCATTTGCTGTGTATTTTCCAGCACTTTGTATATTTCTAGGGCAGAACGTGGTACTGGCTTCTTCCTAGAATCCCATTCCTGCTTCCCATGTGACTTCTGTAAAGAGACAGTGGAGTAATAGCAACAGCCCCAGATGCTTGAAGCGCAAGACGTTTTGCAGTAATCTAGACCTCTCTTTCTGCCTCCTGCGATCATTTACCACTCCCCATAAAATACCATAAGCTTTGTGAGTGACTGAGGGTCTTTTTCTTTCTCCCACAGTCTCATCTGCGTAGGTGGCCTCTGCACCCTGCGGGCCCCTGCCTGTCCTTGACCTTTTCACCTCTGTAGACCTCTAACCTCTTGGCCTGTCAGTCCCGCTGCTGGCTAGAGTCACTTTTGTCAAGCCCCAAGCAAACAAGTGGGATAATAGGTAAAGAAATCAATGACAATGGGTCTGGGGGTTTATACAGGGGGCTGTGCACCCACACCTGAGAACAACAGCTACTCTGGACTCTGCCAGAACCATAGCCTTGTGTGAAGGCCACCACGACCTGACCTTACAGAAAAACACTTCTGCTCAGAGGTCTGCCCTATACGGCGTTTAACCTTGACCTGATGCCACCCTCCTCATTGAACCCTGCAGTCAGGCTATGGCTTCACAATATCTCATGTGATGCTCCCTAGTTCTCCTTTACTCAGCTCCTTGAAAACGCCCCTGCTGTACTGTGGCAAGGGTGTGGCTGTGGTGGCACAGCTCTGTTCCTCTTCTGTCGGAATCTCTCTCTGATTGTCATGCAGGGTGACACTGGAAGTCTTCTTAGGAACCACACGGCGAGCGCACTGAAGTCACCTCTGCAACCGCAACTTCCTGTCTTCTGCTAACTTTCTCTTCCAACCGACAGAGGCTTCTCCTAACTGGGCTTTCTATTTTTCTCCATTAGCCTCCATCTCTCACTTCCCCCCTCATCCAGCTTACACTTAATTATTATTATTTAATAATTCTTAAGCCTGTTTGCCTCTTATTATTTTTCATCTATTGATGTGACAAAAAAAAAAAAAAAAAGAAAAAAAGAAAAAACCAAAGACCCACAAAACCCACCTTGGAAGGACCCAGCCATCTATTTCTTTTCTGCCCGTACCTGGCGGCTGTGTGCTTCTGAGAAGAGGACACACTTTCTGTTTCTGATCCCTGAAGTGCAGTTTTCTGTTTCTGATCCCTGAAGTGCAGTGCCACTTGGCCATCCTCCTGGATTTCTTCAGTCAACTATTACTCCACTGCGCACAAGAATGATTGCAAATGTTCCACTTCCATAAATCTGAGCACTTCCCTGGTCCCACCCACTTGGCCGATGTCCTCCCGTCCTGTTTTATGAAAGCAGCTATTGTATCAGATTCTGCAGACAAGCTTCCTTCAGTCCTACCCGCTCTGTCTTCCCTTCCTCCTGACACAACATGACAACCCTCCCCTGCCACTTAGCCCCCGAACCCTTCCCTCTGTTATCTCATTCTTTTTCTCTGGAATGAGTTTAATTTATCTTTCTCCTCAATCATCTAACTGTCTTCTCACTACCATGGGTCAGTTTAAAAACAAATATAAGCGCCATCAGTGCTTCGCTGCATTAATACAGTAAAATACTGGGTTCATCCACTCCTGCTCCTATAACAAAATGCCAGACACTAGACAATGTATAAACAACAGAAGTTTATTTACCCGTGGTTTTCTACTGCAGAAAGTCCAAGATCAGGTTAGAGTTGCACTGTCTGGAGAGGGCCTACCTGTGCTATCAGGGTGTTGCCTTGAATGTGCTTGAACAAGGACACAGAAAGGACAAAACTGAGTCATCGCATAGCTAGAGACATGGAAGGAGGGGAATCACCATCGCATTGTAGGGTGCTAATGCCATTGTGAGGGATTGGCACTCCTGACTTGACCTCCCCGCAAAGGCCCTACATCTTAATATTACTAAATAGCGGCTTAAGTTGCCACATGGATTTGAGAGGTGGGATCAAACTGTAAGACCACAGCTAGCGCAGCGGTTCAGAGCATGAAATTCAGAGGCAACTGCTCGGAGTCAGATTTTACCTTGGCTCTCTTTGCACTTGAGAATTTGTCAAGTGACTCACAGTGTGTGGCCCGAAGTTCTCCTGTAAAGTACGGGTGATGGCATTGGGGTTGTGAGGAACAGCAAGGCAGCACACAGCCTGGTATCTGACACACGGCGAGCTTTGGAGGAACTTGCTCTCATCCTAAGCTTCCAGTCGGACCATGATTCTCTTGTTGAGTTTGTGCTCTTACTGGAGTTTACAGTGAGATGCCTTAGCCTTTGCAGCCCGCACTAGACCCCCTGCTTCTGTTCACGTTTGCTTCACAGTCATCCTGGAACTTGACTTGACCTCTTTTTGGAGCATTCTTTTCCTAAATTCCATGACTCACTGTTTTGAGGTTTTTTCGCCTGCTTTTGTTGGTCTCTATTTGCAAGAATTTTGCGAGAAAGGAGTGTAGGAAGTGAAATTTGTGGATCGCTGTAGATCGATAACTTTGAGTTCACCATCGCTTTGCACCAGAGTATCCAAGACACTCTGCCTGGACTCCTGCCGCAGCGTTGCCGACTGTGACACCGGTTTCATAGTTGGTTGATGGGCAACGCCAGAAGCCTGAAGGGTTTCTACTCTGCTCTTGTGAATGGGTATGTGGCTTGGAGCTTTTTCATTTCCCTAGTGCTCATAAGATTCTTTCCAGGTGCGGACAAGTGGTTGTTTTCGGGTTTGGAGAATCACATTTCTGCTGTGTCCTTGCAATCTCTTCTCCCTTTCTTCTTTCCTTAGTGTTTAAACTCACATTTGAATACAAGGCCTTCTGGCTTTGTCCCCTCTACCTCCTGTTTCCTCTTTTTGCTTCTTTGTTCCACTTCTGGGAGATCCTTAGACTTCGCTTTCTGTCTCCTGTCTCGGTACACTTTTTCCTAGTTCATCAATCATGCATCCTTCTTCAGCGACCTCGGACTGATTTTTCATTGCACTGTTTCCATTTTATGACAGTCCTCAATTGTATCTATCAGTGAGAGGCTTGCTTTTCCTTCCCTTTTCAGTTCCTTCCTCCTCTAAGTGGCCCATTTCTGTCTGCATTAGTTGTCCCGTGTGTTCTCCATGGTCTCATGTTCTCACACTGACGAGCTCCTTTCCTGACGGTGCACTTGCTTGTAAGATGGAAAGTGGGGGTCCAGCCAGGCCTCCGCTCCCGCAAGAGCTCCCCACCCCTGCCCCCAGGCTTTCGGGTGTCCGCCATCAAGTGGCAGACTCCCTGGGAGCCCGTTGGATGAGGGTCAAAGCCATTTCCTAGCTGTTTTCTCTTCACAGTGAGTGGCCAGGGAGGCTGTGTCAGCAGCAGCCCCCTCCTCACCCACAGGCCTTGCCAGGTTTGGAAGGGCCTTACCCTGAGCTGCCAGGCCCTTGCCAGGGCTCCTGCTATGGTTTTACTGGAAATAAAGCCCTGGTTAAGTGTGCACCGAAGATCTTCAGGGGGGGAGTTCCGTGCGCATCCTGTTGTCTGCTGTATTGGTTTCCCCTCCTGCTCCGTCCCAGGCCACCACCCTGTCCTGCCACAGCCTCTCTACGCAGAAGCACAGAGAGCAGGCACTGGGCTGTGTTCTCTGCTTCTTACGCCCACAGGCTTGGCCTGGCTTCCTATCTTCCAGGAACTCGCTGATCACTTATCGGCTGCGGACTTCCCCTCTTCTTCTGTTTATAGGTATGGATTTATATCTTTTTTTTTTTTAACAAATTTATTTAGTTTTTCACATGGCTTTAGTTGCTCCAACACTTTAGTTGTGTACGTGGTGCTGGGGTTTGAACCCGGGTCCTCGTGCCTGCCGGGCAAGCGCCGAAACCACTGAGCCACCGCTCCAGCCCCGATTTATATCTTTTTACACTTCTGATGGACTTCAGGAGAGATGGGAAGCAATCTATGCACTCATTTCTGCCAATCTGAATTTGAATCTCTTATATCTAGTTAAAAAAATTCATGAAGAATCATTTTTTAGGAATTATTAATCACTGAGCAAAAGACTTGTGACTTTCATCTGTCATCTCGCTGACATTTTGTAATGATCCTAAAGAGTCCCATTTTACAAATGAGAACACTGAGGTCCAGAGAGGTGTGTTTGCCTGAGGGTGCACAGCTTACCAATGGCAGACCTGGTACTTGAACCCAGGTCTTCTCATTTTCAGTTGTGTGCCTTATCCGCAGCTGAAAAAGTGAGCTGTCACGGACTTTGAGGATGGTTGGACAATGAAGAAAGACAGAGATTTTGCATACAACCACATGTGTGAGAAACCGTACCTGGATCTCTCTCTCTCTCTCTCTCCCTTCTTTACAGTGGGTGAGCAAACTTCAGCTCTAACTTGTCTTAGTGAATTTTCTTGAATAGGATCATAACTCAACAGTCAGAAACAGAAACAGCATGTATGAGAAACAAAATCATTTGAGGACAAAATTTGGATCCCAAATGACCAACAGTAAGACCAGAAAAATCAGATCTAATCCAAGCAATTTCATAGGGTCAGGATTATTGGACTCAGCAAATAAGAAATACAGGAGACATAGCTAACTGGGGATTTCAGATAAATAGTGAATAATTTTTAGCCTGAGTGTGTCACACTAAAAGTGATTTACTGCTTATCTGAATTCAAATTTTACTGGCTTTCTGTTTTTTGCTGTTAATACTGCATAGGAACAAGTGATTATTTTGTAGCCTAGTCTTAAACTCAGTCATGCAAGTGTGGGACGGGGCTCTGTTGGGGTGCACATTTGTTTACCATGACGGTGACATCAATACAGGTCTCACAGTGTGGTGTGGGGAGAAGAAGAAAAACTAGATCTGAGAACTCATTAAAACAAGCAGAGCCCCTAAGGAAATGTTTCTCAAGATACGGAATATTTGTTCATAATACTTGGGCTGTTACTTAAAGTGCAGCTTTCTGGGCCATTAGAAAGGTGATCTTCCAGGAAAAGGGCTTAGAATTGTTTATTTTTCAACAAGTTCCCCCAAGTAATTCTGGTACACATAAAAGTTTGAGAATTGCTGATACAGAAACCCCAGCAGTCTCACTGGGCATGTGCTGTGTCGGCTGTGTTGCAGAGTGTGCGGTCTTCAGCGCTACGAGCTAGCTATGGACATATATCCCGACAGGCCAGGGCGGGGGGTGGCACTTGCTCTGAAGCTACGTGCAGAATGACTTCAGGAGCCAGTGTTGTTCAGCCTCGAGAGCTTTCAAAATGACACCACTGCTTTCTTCATATGCAACTCTAGAAGAATGTTTGGCTATTATTCTGCCATATGCCCAGATGTTGAAGTTTGACCAATGAAAACAAACTATGAGCAAAGTTGGTTTTACTGAAGATGCCATCTAACTGCTATGCCATCCGAAGAGTGGACTGCCCTTCTGAAAACAAAGCGTGAAGATTCCGTGGCTGGGTTGCTTTTGGAGGCTGGCCTGAAGGTCAAGTTCCTGAGCCACCAGCAGACATTTCCACAATCTTGAGAACCAGTGTGTTTTCACTGAGATCAATGAAAATAATCACAGTATTGAAATTAAAACAAACAACAAGAACAACAAAAATAAGTGACAATGTAAATTCCTCTGCATTTTCACCATCACAGAAAATGTGGGTGGCGATGCATTAATCTTTTGAAATCATGTTGGATCTGCAGTTGAGAGTCAACTGAGACTACGTTTTGGAGATGAAGAGAGGACACAGCTTTGTGACAGATGATTTTCTTTCAAAGTCAGGTTTATTGGGGGCAAATTGTGGAAGCCTCCAGAGTAAGACCTTCCTGGAGTGGGTAAGTCAAGTTCAGCTGAGAGGAAGGGGAGGCAGGATGAAGGGAAAGGACTCCCCTCTGTGTTACTCTTTAGGAATTCTAGGACACTTGCTAAGTTTCAGAAAAATTCTTTTCTGTGAAATTCACTAGGAGTAACTAAAAGGACAATATAATGTTTTTAAAAGAAATATGAATTTCACATTTTGTTCTTTTCTAACTTGTGATATTTGAGAGCATTGGAGACATGTCATCTTTCAGCACAAACCCATCCCATGCAAAAACTCAGTCCGTATTTACAGGACGAAGCCCATGCTTTTTAAGGAGGAAGGCAAATGCCCTGGAGTTAAACCTCCCAGTTCCTGCTGACTTCAGTGGAAGATGCAACTGCTTAGAAATGCAGCCTTTTTTCCCTTTTTCATAATACAATGAATTTTAAAAAGCAATCCCACTCATTACTCAAATTACCAAGTCCTACTCACCAAAGTGAAGTTGATTGACTGGAGTTCTGGAAATTACATAAGGAAGGCTCTGCTCCTTGGTTCACCAGCCTCCTCGCTGGTGTTATCTGAATAGCAACCTGGACTTCAGTCCCTTGCTTTGCCTTTCTAAAAGCCTCCCCCTTCTCTGGCCCACCCCCACCCCCAAAGAAAAAAGGTGAGCAGGAAGAAGCAAGAAGGAAGAGGAATGAGTGAAGAAGCCAGAGGAAATGCTGGGGTCCCCAAGCATGGATCCAAGGTCAGGGTCAACATCTGCTCTGATCAGTAATTCAGTCCGTAGTCCAGGATTCTGAAGGGGCTGAAAAGAGAGGTGGTGGAGGCTATGTTGGGGGGAAGGGTGGAGGGTGGACACCCAGGAGGGACCTGGCACTGGACCCGCAGGAGGAGAGGACAGGAGATCCCCGCCTGAGCTCCAAAGGAAGGAACAAGCATTCTATTTTTAACCCCAATTACTCTGTTAAAGGGCAGAGGAGCCAGGGGGCCAGCATGGGTGTACAGCTTTATTTGGGATGTTGTGAACACTCAGAATATTCCAGTGACTTCTGTATTCAAAGATGTGAAACTGAGGACCGGGAGAAGCAGAAAGGTGGGGGAGGAGGGTGCGGCCAGGGAAGGAACCGCCACTCTCCTGCAAGGGAGGAAGGTGTCTGGCCTGCCAGCTCCCTCCTGCTGGCTCCTGCACATGCTGCTTAGCATTGATTAAAACTGCCCCGGTCCTCTTCAGAACACGGTCACGGGCATTTCTGCCGCACAGCGGGCGGAGTCTAAATGAAACTGGGAGCCCAGATGAAGGCCACGGCTATTTTCGGCTGCTTGGGACAAGATGGAGCCTTGGGTGTGAAGGTGGGGCTCCTTGGTGGCATGGTGACACCGACACTCCAGGCTGCCTCAAGGTCTTCTGCCTGCACTTTGGTGCCAGAACGTTGTTTTTTTCTGGTCAAAAGTTGCTTCACCTTAAGACATTTGTTTTTGGTTCTGGTGGACTAGGATTTACCTTTTAAGTAAACAGAAATTTTTGCTGTTATATACTGCCCTCTTCTGGCTACTTGAATTCTGTTTCATCAGCGGCAGAATTGGATTAAGAATGAGGTCAGATTAATTTAAATAAATAAATACACCACTTTCTTGGTGAATTGAAACACACACACACACACACTCACGCACGCGCACGCACACACACACACAATTTAGGGAGTTACCAAACTTGAAATAACAAACAGATTTCAGGATGCTATTTCTTAACTTTTACAGAGCCCCTACAATACAGTGGGAATTTTAAGTTAGATTAAAACCGGGGTTTAGCTGTCTGGTATCTGTGCTTTAATGTGTTCAAGTCTATCTTGTGAGAAAGGCTATTCTTTGGTTAATTCATATTTATTAAAGACTAAATCATATAATTTCCCCCAAATCTTAGGTTCTGTCAGCCTGGTATGCAAAGAGTTTACCTCAGTCTGAAACCAAATAGGGAAATAGATAATGTGATGAAATATATTTGCAGCCCAAATGGAAATTTGCAAGGTGTACTTGAGATGCAACTTCCGAATATTGCTTACTAGGAAAACATCATCTGATCATTTCATGTTTTCCAATCACTTTAAATGAATGTTCAGAAACGAGAGCAGATTAATGCTCAATTATCAGAGAACTGTGCTCAAGTGAAAGTCGCAAAGTCTGGATTAGAATTAATTGGCTGAAAATCCTCAGCCTACTGCCTCATCTACCCAACAATGCTCTGCTTTTATTAGTAATTAGAGAAAGAATTCGGTGTGTCGAGCACTTTAATGCAAAACCAAGGTTCAGCAGTGAATTCTAATTAAAGTAATTTTTTATAATTAAAAAAACTCCTCAAACTTTAAAACATTTAAAAAATAGAATAGCTACTGTGGTACACAAGTCAATTGAGCAGTTTATTTAACCAAGTCTGTTTTAAAGTTAGCTGTTTTCTTGCTTATAATTGTTTGGGGGTTTGGAGGGGCCTCACGCGGCTTTTCCTGGGCGGCTGGAATTCAGGAGCTGAGCGCACACATCTTCACTCGGTTCCGGGTGGGTGAGCTTCCTGAGTGTTTTGGGGGTCCCTTCACTTCCTGGATGAACAGTTGGCTGCTGAGAGCAGGTTTATTTAAAGCAAGGAACTCTTTTAAGTAAGTCTTCGGTCACGCAGCTGAGGGCTGTTAAGGCACTGTGAGTGGTGACTACCCGTGCATGGGGCGGTTTATAAAGAATCTCTGGTTTTCTGCCGGTGTAGGCCTTAACGAAGGCCTTTTTGTAAATGTAGGGTTTTATGTCCATTTTATTACATACAGTCTTAATTTGAGCCTGGAAAGAGGAGCTTAGGGGCAGACATAAAATTAGCTCCTCTTTCGGCGTCCTAAACTTTGAGCTTTGACTTATTCCCTTGTCAATCTCGTGAATGCCTCATGAACTCCAGCTATTGATGTCCATGGCGAATGCGATTGTTCCTGTTTATTATAATATATTGTCCCATTGTCGCCGGACATTTGCGCTCAGTTCAATTTCCCACACAGCAGACAGGAAACTTCTCCATGGCATCAGACTTCCTTAGATTGATTTTCGCAGAGGCGGGGAGGGACCTGCCCACCCCTGGGCTTTGTGCTGAGCCTGCCCGAGGGCCCCGGACCCGCCAGTGGACGCTTCCTTCCAGGCCCCGGTGTGGAGCCCTGGCCAGCCCCTCCACCCAGTCCCACACGGCCCTGGGAAACCTCCTTATCAGCCCGATGCTATGTCATTTCTTTTTACATAGGGTGTTTATTGTTTTTAGAGCCCGCTCTGTGGGAATGTTCTTTTTAAGTGCGACAATGGGGAGCCACAGGCCTTGCAGTCCTCCTAATTAGAGAACAAAACACGCAGCTACTACCCAGATGATGGTCTCACACTCTCCGCTACTGAATTATTTATTAATAAACAGCCGTGCAGTGATCCAAGCCTACCTGCAGGCTCCACGAAGCCCTCAGAGCCTTTTCAGATGGACCAGGAGACGGAAAGAGCTTTTCTTTTTTTTTTTTAAGTCAACATTTATGTTACTATTTTGAGTTTTGCTAAGTACCTTGAAGGATTGAAGGCAAACATAAGCATCTGCCCTTGTGAGTTAGCATTTAGGAGACACCCTCCCGACATCTACATAGCTCTCAGCTCGAAGCAATTTTAAACTTAACAAATGATCTGAGGCAACGCACGTGGGTGTTTCATATTTTAAAAAGTGGGTCACTACAATTACTGATTTGCTTGTGTATGTAGCATCAGAGTCAAAATTATTATTTTTCCTTATCACAAAATTATCATCCTTAGGACCAGTTTATTTCCAAAAATAACCCACCCCCAATGTAGTAGATAGTATCTTTAAAAATCAAGTGCATCCTTTGAACATGATTAGTAATTGACATTCTGAAATCATGTTCCCACCAAGGAGCTCATAATCAATGAGAAAACTTCCTGTGGGAAGCAGTTGATAGGCAAACCCATTCTGACCATAGTGACAGTCCCACCCAGGCACCGGCTTCCACAGACACTGAATTTTTGCTGTTGCTGCTCTTCTCCTCCTCCTCCTCCTCCTCCTCCTCCTCTTCCTCCTCCTCCTTCTTCTTTATTCCAAGTGCAACAGATTCCAGAGGTGGTAGAAGAGGTAAATTTTGTGGTGAGTTTACCAGGAGGCCTCAGTCACTCTTGTCAAATCAGAGGAGTCCTGATGGGGGCGGTTACTCAGTTTCTATTTCAAGATCCTGAATCCTACAGCACGAATCATTTCCACCTATTCCAGTGCACTGCTCCAAATGGGGAATTAGTGATTTTTTGATGGTTGAAAACCAAACCTTGCCCATGTGCATTAGCAGTGATGGGGAATACTCCCAGGGTTTGACTGAGTTTCAATAAATCATTTCCAAAGGTTAAACTTTTGAGTTGGCCAGATCACAAATAGGTTCTCAGAAGTCACAACTTGTGGGTTTCTATTTTTCTATTTTGGAAACAAAGGTTACAGGTGTCATGCGTGAGGTTGAACTCTCCTTACGTCTCCGAGCAAGTCTCCTATACTGGAAGAACTCTTCTTTACACCTCCCTCCATCTTTGTTCAATTGCTCTGTTCTCCTTTTTATAGGGGGTGGGTTCTCTTCTAGGGACTACACATGATGAATCAGAATGGATGGCTGGATCATTTAATTTGACCAAAGTAGATCCTGGGAAATGTCCCTGGAGGTTCCGCCTAGGGTGAAATTCAGGCAAATGGATGATATGCTGAGTCCACTTTCCCACCCTCGTGGAGAGATTGATACCTCAGTTTGCAGTTTTGATCAGATTAGCAGAGCTAATCTGGCCTGGAGAAGAAAGCTGTTCTCAGGTGCCTTCCAATGCTCCTGCACTATGGACGTTCTTGATGTTGCTTGTCCCGTACTGGCTTTCTTCTTAAACTACGGTTTTAATCTCCTACAAGCCTTGACTGCTGTCAACAGAGGATGTGAATCGGATCTAAAGATTTTGTTAACAATTTCACTACATAAAAGTCTGCAAAGATGTTGTCTCAATGGTTTGTAAGAAATGGTCGTTGTTCCCCTGGCAGGATGTGTAGGACAGAGGTTTCAGGTGACTCTGCTTGTACTGCTTTTGGAATCGCAGGTCAATCCAGGAAGGAAAGGGGAAACTAGGCAGAGCACTGGGGAGCCTACTCTAAATTTAGCTTCTGGCTTGGATGACTGTGCTCTAAGGCTGGGAAGATGTCAAGAGGCACCAGCTTGGGTTGGGAAGTGGAGCGGATCACAAACTCAGCTGGAATATGCTGCCTTGGGCTGAGGCTCATGGAATACCCTATCCAGGAGGCCATTGCTCACAGCACAGGATCTGAGGGGAGAAGGATGGGTCGTGAATTCCCAGGCCATGGAAATCAACATCTTAAGACTATCTGGGATCTCCCAGGGGAAGCTGAGTAAAAGGAAAGCAGAAGATCATGGGAAAAGCCCTCCAGCCCTGATTTTAAGAGCAGGAAGAGGAAGGGATGGAGAATGACCTAGATTGCTCCAGTTGAATCCTGCAACATCTTGAGTCTGAAGCCATCTGCCACGGAGCCAACTTATCAGGTGATCAGCCCTTCTGGAGGGGATGGGTTGTGAGGCCTCATCCATTCTATTTCCCGCAGATAATCTATATGAATCACAAGACAGGGGGAACAGCAAACACCGGAATGTTCTTCACTCTTTACCTATTGCTGTGGGCTTTGAGAATTTTTTGCATCCTGGTTGCTTCATAATATTTTGGCTAATGAATAGAGGAAACCCACCTGTCAGATCCCCAGGGGACGAACAGAAGGTTGCAACCCTGTGTCCTTATCGCAAGTCCCTTCTAACGTGGAGAGGGGAGGCAGGCCATCCCGTGGGGAAGTATTTTCTGGACCAGGTCCACGGAGGTTGACAGTCAGGGGATTTCTTTCCTCACATAGCTTTCTCTCTGCCTGAATTGTGAATTAGTTCAAGGAAATGGATGTCCCCATCAAAGGGCAGGGAAAACTGTTTTATCTTGACCAGGAAATAATTGGAATGTGTTAAAAACAGAAAAGCTAAATTCCTCCATTTGAAGGCTTTCTTTGGAGCTTCAGAATCCACCTGTCATGATTTACAAACAAAAGCACCCAGAGGAATCAATGCCTTTGCACCTTCGAAAGGACAAGGGAGTCTCCCTTGATATTTGGCTGAGGGGTGTTTAAAAAACACAGTGATTCTAGAGGCTAGGACGATAAGGGCTGAAAAGTGTCTATGGGCTCTGAAGATAACACTGTCTTTGGAAACCTTCGTCCGAGTCATTTCTGTGGAGTCCTGGAGGCAGAAAGCAGATGGAAGTCAGTGGAAAAATGCATGGGAGGTGAGGACAGGCAGGAGTGAGTATGGCACTTCTACCCCTCCGAAGCAGCTGGGCTGAGAAGAGAAAGGAACGAAAACGGTGGAAGCTAGAAAGGAAGACAGAGCGTCTTTGTTTATTTTATTTTAGGAAAAATTGAAGATGCTTAGAGCCAGGTCTAATTAGAGAGAGAGAGAGGAGGGGGGAGAGAGAGGAGTGGGGAGAGAGAAGGAAAGTTCTTTGTCCTCCTAGTCCATTTCTGCTGCTGTAACAAAACCATCACGGACTGAGTGATTCACAATCAGCAGAATTTCGTTTCTCCTTCTGGAGGCTCCAGAAAGGGGCTGCTTCCTGGTTCATACCTGAGCTGTCTTGTCAGTCCTTGGAAGAAAGGGCAAGGGAGCTCTCTGGGGTCTCTTATGAGGGATTTTGTAATCCTGTTTCAGAGGGGATTTAATAATCACATTCAGGAGCCTAAGGTAGAGCTCTTGAGCTCCGAACACCTGCAAGAGCCACCTTCAGATCCCGTCACAGTAGTGTCAGGATTTCAAAGCCTGAATTTTGGGGTACACAAACATGCAGCCAATGATTCTGTACCCTTGCCTCCCCCAAACTCATGTCCTTCTTACATGCAAAATATGCTTATTTTAAGAGCCCCCCCGCCCCAATCTAACTCATGACAGCATCAACTCTAGATTCTAAAATTCAAAGAATCATCTAAACATCATCTAACCCCGACATGGGTGAGATGAAGGTGCAGTTCGGTCTAAGGTAAATTCCTCTCCAACTGTGAGCCTGCTACATATTTCCAGAATGCAACAGTGGGACAGGCAGGACAAACATTTCCACTCTGGAAAGGAGCAGGGAAGGAGGAAGCAGGTGAGAGGCATGGGTGCATCCTGGGGAAAACTCCCTGAGATCACAAGGCTGCAGAACCTGTGCCTCTGATTCACCTTCCAGGTCACTGGGTGGCAATTTCACTCCCTTGGCTTGGGGCTGGCCTTGTGGCAGCCTCTCCTCTGGGCCCTAACTCTTCAGTTCTGGGTGTTCCCCTCCTGTGACCCACATTGGATGCAGCATGCCACCCCCACCCCAGGCTCATGCACTCTAAGGGCGACTCATAGATGTCACCAGGTTTGCTGTGTGGGCCCTTCAGAGGGGTTGTCCTGGTGGCTCCACCTCCCTGAGACCTGCTGGGGTCACACCTGAGGTGACTGAGGACCTTAGCATGAGAATATGGGAGCCAGATGTGCCAGGGTCCTACAGGTGCCCTGGGGTTCCCTCTTGGAAATGGCTCTCCAGCCACCCACTCCCACCCCCGGCTTCTGCACTATGGGTGTGATGTGAGAAGCAGCTCTGGGTCTCCAAGTCACCTTCCACGTCCCCTTTCCCTTATTTGGGCAATCAACACCTGGTTTCCATTGAGATGGCCAATCCTTGTTAATCTCCTTACCAAGGGGACACTTGGCCACACTGTTAACCTGCTCATATTCTGAAAATCAGATAGGCTTAGTAATTTTCAAATCTTAAATGTTACTTCCTTTTTGTTTAACAATTGCATCTTCAAGGTATTTATTTTTTTCTTCTGTTTTACTATAAGCAGTCAGAAGGACCAAACCACACCTTCAATACTTTGCTCAGAAATCTCTTTAGATAAAAATCTAATTTCATCACTTGCCAACTCTATCTTCCATAAAACAGGAGACTGTGAACGTGATTCAGCTAAGTTCCTTGCCCCTTTATACCAAAAGGATTGCTTTTCCTGTCTCCAAATAACATACTCCTCCTTTCCATCTGAGACCTCAGAATGGCTTTCATCACCTATTTCTACACCTTAGGTATCCTCTAAGGAGGAGGAGGATTCTCTGCAGCTCCTTCCTTCCCTTCCAAGCCTGCATCACGCTCAGCCCTCATGGCAGGGTAAGCTTTTTCTAGCATATGCCTAAATCTTTTCTAGCCTCTGCAATTCCAAAGATTGGAAAATTTTAGAAATCTGTTAGAGCAGCACCCCACTTCTCAGTATAGGGTTCTGTCTTTGTCTGTTCAGGATCACAACAAGAGTACCATAGATTTAGGCTCATAAATAACAGAAGTTTATTTCCCACCTTTCTTCAGGCTGGAAAACCAAGGCACCGTAGGCTCTGTGTTTGATGTGGTCCATTTCATGCTTCGCAGATGCTGTCTTCCTGCAATGTCCTCGTGTGGTGGAAGAGAGTTCTTCAGAGTCTTTTATAAAGGTCCCAATCCCATTCCAACGACCTCTTGAAGGCTCCACCTCCAAGCACCACCATATTGGGTGTCAACATATGAATTTGGGGTGGGGGCACAAATGTCCATTGTGAAGCAAGAAGGTGGAAGAATTTGAGCAGAGGAACAGAAGCGAGCCTCATCCTTTGTCACTGCTCACCAAATATCTGATGAGCACTCACTGACTCTCCTGATGTCCCACCCAGGTGTAAAGATCACGACCTCCAGGGTGTCCCCTCCTGAAGCTATGTCTCCAACGTTCTCATCACCTACATACGGGAAGATCCCATGGGACTTGAGGAATTTCTGGGACATTATTGATCCATGTCTTCCTGATTTTTCTATTCCAAATGCCCTCTAATTTTTTACTATCTTTTGATCCAAGGATATATGTATGGTGTCAAGATTATTTTTTCCATTTTTTAAAATTTGTTTAACATAGTCTTACATATCGGAGGGAATCGTTGTTACATATTCATGCATATATAGGTATTGACCAAGTAAGCTAAGCCTGATTCTAGTCCAGCATCTCCCCACTTCATCCACTCCCCTATCTCGTGTCTCCTCTGTAGTACTCCCCATGCTATAGATAGAAATGAGCATATATGTGTATATTAATTTTTGAAATTTCTGAGTTTCTCTGCCTGCCTAACTATAGTTTGGCTTCTGATGGGAGTCGAGTATTCCCAGATGCATTGATAACCACCCTTTTCCCTCCCTCCCCTTCCTCTCTGTCTTCTCCCTCACCTCACCTTCATAGATATGGTTCCCCCATCTTATGTGAAATTTTGCCTTTGGTGAGTTTAGCTAACTTTCATCCTATCTTAGGTTATACTCTAGCTTCCACAAAAGAGAGAAAACATTTGGCCTTTCAGTCTCTGTGTTTGGCTTATTTCACTCAGAATAATTTTTTCCATTTCCATCCATTTAGCTGCAAAGGCCATGATATCATTCTTTGTTTCTTTTTAGGACAGAGGGACAGTGAGAAAGAGAGAGAGAGAGAATCAATTTTATTTAATCTTTCATGTAGCTTTCATTGCTCGGACACTTTGTTGTGCATGTGGTGCTGGGGTTTGAACCTGCATATTCATGCATGCCAGGCAAGCACCATAACCACTGAGCCACCACACCAACCCCCAATATCATTCTTTCTAATAGCAGAGTAGAACTCCATTGTGTATATACACACACACACACACACACACACACACACACACACACACACCAATTTTTGGATCCATTCATGCAGTGAGGGGCATTTGGGTTGGTTCCATAGTTTAGCTATTGTAAATTAAGCTGCTGTGAACACTGATGTAGCTGTGTCTCTGTAGGATGCTGATTCTAGCTCTTCTGGGAAAATACCCAGGAATGGGATAGCTGGGTCATATGGTGGTTCCATTCTTAGTTTTTTGAGGAATCTCCACACTACTTTCCAGAGTGTCTGTCCAAGTTTGTAATCCCATTCAGGTTTGCAGCCCCATGATTATCTTTCTGAAACACATTGAATTCTCTTGGTTATAATTCTTTCAAGTACTCCACCAATTACATTTGGATGTGGCCAGAACTTCTTACCTTGGCAGATGAGAGGAGGCACTTCATACCAGCAAAGCTAATTGCAACCTTTCTCCTGGCACGTCTGAGTCTGACCATTCTAAACTGTGCCCTTGGAGTTCCTTACACAGGTCACGTTGGTCCTGGGGAATGTGGGCGTGGGCCACCTTTCCCATTCACCCCATGAGTTCATTCCTCCAGATTTTGTTATCTATAAAGGGCGGCATGCGGTACTTACTTCACCGAGTTGTGGAGAGGAGTAAGTGAAGTGATAGTGTCTAGTTCAGAAAAAAGCATCAGGTCTGTACACCACCATAATTATTATTTTGGCTATTATTATTTTCACTTCCTTCCTGTGCCAGCTGTGGTCTCTATGCCTATTGTGATGCACTTCTTCAAGGTCAAGTTCCTGTCTTAAGTTTCAGTCTGAATGCCAGTTCTCTACCAGCGCTCGTGGAGATGAATTCAGGCAGTTAGGCTCATCCCCACATGCTTCTGTCCCTTCCATTCCGCCTTGTCCCCAACCTTTTCTACAGATCCTGGATGTGTGTCGCTCCATGGTGGCCCTTTTGCACCGTTGGAAACCTTCCTTTGAGTGAAACCTTCAGCGTCAAAGGCTGGGGTATATTTACTTTGTACTTCTATCATTTTAGAAAAATGTTGCTTTCTGATAAAACTGAAAAAGCATGGATAATATCAAAGAACATCCTTCAGTGGTTGGTATATGTGTGTTCCATATAGTATTGTTCAGACAAATTAGATAAGCTTTTAAAACACACGAGTCTTAATTGTGAACCATGCTGAAAGCAAAATTTTCAACCTTTTTATGGAATCAAAACAGAACACAAACCGTAGTGAATCCTGAAGATCAATTGCGTAGTTGTTAGAAGAAATTCTGGAATCGGAGAGTGTAGGTCTTTAAGTTGTATGCGGCAAAAGCGCCTCAGCCGGAAGCTGGCAGAGTGCACCTGCAGGTGGGGATGCTCCCTGCACAAGGTGATGGCTGGGAGTTTCCAACAGGAAGTGTGCAGCATAGCGTGGTGTGGCGAGGGTCGTCCCTACTCTAGCTACCAGGACCTTTACCATGGTTGTTCCTTCAACCTTGCACATTTTTTGCAGGCTGACCTGAGGCTATCAGTGCCTTCTGAGCATGCAGTCAAAGCAAGTCAGGTCCCCACCAAGAGAGTTAAGGACCCACCAAGACAGCGTGCAGCTGAGAAGTGGCCTTCCGAGCGTGGATGATGATGAGTGTGGACACCGCAGGCTGTCGAGCGAGCGAGACACAGCAGGATCACTGCACCTTCAGGGTACTTTTCATACTGGACTTCGTGGCGTGACAGATAATCAGCATTGTGCTTTAAACAGAAATGGGATTCCTCTTACATGAGAATAATAATAGCCCAAAAAGCAGGCCCAATTAAAACTTTAATAAACCACAACTTTCTATACCTTTAACTAAAACTCCCAGTACTTATAATCGCTTGATGTTGGGGTCCAAGAGTTGTGGCAAGCTGGGGTAAGGTCCTCTTTGCAGGAGTAACGCAATGTCCTCCCAATTCGTGACAATGTTTCTGTTCAGCCTCTGCAGAACCACATTCTGTCTGTCTCCTTTCCCACCAGGAGAGGGAGCTGGCCACTCCTGGGGTCACCACAGCCACTACATGGCCTCTTGACTGGACAGCTTTCCAGGGCTGGCCCAGCACAGATTTCTAGACATCTTTCTTTCTATGGCCAACTCTTGTCCCATAAAAACTGTGCAGCACTTTAAATGTAAAAACCCTTATGTTTCTATTTGAATCTTCTCACTAGTGGTACTGTTACTGATCTTTCTTACTCTTACTAGTATTTTATTTTAGCAATGTGCTTTGAAAAAGATGGACAACCCTAATGGGACATGACAACCCTGAGCTTGCTAAGCTCACATTCTGTGTGTGGCCGACGGGGTCATAAAACTTACCAGCAGTGGATTAATATTATATAATTAATTGCCTAAAAACTTTGATTCTGCCACAAATAATACACTAACTTTGAAAATCTGTCAGCAGCTTGCGACTCTTGAGACCTGGTTCTACCTGAAGAAAGCACTAGTGTAATGCAGTAACAATAAGATACACAGGAAGTTCCAAGTTACACGCAATAAATACAATGTTGCATCTTTTAGAAGAAGAGTTGAACAGCATTCTACAAAGGTAAATAATGCCTCTGGGGTAAAGTGACAAGTTTGAGACACTGAATGATGTCAGTATCAGGGTTCTCCTAGCCCTCAGCAGTGGTATCCGCTCTACTGACATTGATCCCTGTAGGTCCCTGGCCAGAAGTGGCCATTGTATTAGGGAAGGAATCTTGGAAGAAAGTCATGTCAGCAAGTAGAGAGGAACAAATCACAAAGGACACCCAGGGTGCATGACCACAGCTATAATTACAACTGGGTCATAAAGCTGTTACCAGGAGTGTACTAACACCAAGGAAGGAGCGGGAGTGGGAGGGTCCACGAAGTCCTGGTAATCTTTTCTAATAAACCAAGAAACAGGAAATTTGACACTTTTGGTGGGTGATTTGCCTCTTTGCACAGTTCTTTATCAGTTTTAATTTTTAAAAAATACTTACTGGTTTAGACTAGAAGCTTCATTTTCCCAGAAAAGGCTGAGGCGTCTCTTACAGAAAAGCATATGTCTTGTGCTTGGCGGTTTGGAATCCTCTACTGCCAGAGGCTGATCGGTGAGGCTGATCGGTGAGGCTGAGAGTGAGGCCGACTCTGCTCCGCACACCCAGGAAGCAGCAAGGGGCAGATTTGTCCAGATGCTGCTCTTCACTTCCATCTTCAACTCCACCACCGACCCATTTACTTTCCCTGCACTTAACTATTTAACCAGCCAAGGCGAAAGCAATTAGGCTCATCTTTTCTCGATGTCCTGGAAGAGACGGTTGGATGACTCTCAGCTGCCCTGTGGAGAGGCTATGGCAGTTCCAGCTGACTGCAGATATTTTTACAGTTGTCTCTCCTTAGTTTGGAACTCTCCAAACAAATGTAGACTGGCCTTGTGGATTTTTTAAAAATTTAACCTCAGACTAGAGATCATGTTAGATCCTGTGCTCTGCTGATTAATCCATTGCTGTAACTCAATTTTAGCACTTAAAACAACATTCCATATGCAATACCTATTTCTAAAGATTTCTTACTCTCTTCATTGCTTTCAAGTCTTTAAATTTGCTTTTAAATCTTTTCACTATCTCACTGGTGAGCTTCTTTAGAGAACATTCTTCTCTTTACCATAATTTCCTTTTCTTCCTGGAAGTCATTGAGGGTCTGAAGGGCACTTGAAATATGGTGAGGACATTAACCACATAAAATGAGAAAATGGGAGTGGAGATATGAATTGAGAAAGAATTTGCGATACGTGGACAGATGCCAACAAGAGACCGACCATGTTGGGAAGTCAGGTAATTGCCACATGGGTCACATTCTCTCCTTTGCTCTGGTTAGAGAACATTCCCACTCAAGAGGCAAGATCACTCCCAATTGTTATTTATTAGCTGAGCAGTCATTTCTTTTCTTGTGGAAGCTCAAAGGCTGAGCCCAGTCGTTACTGTCTTCACTCCGAAACATGAGGAATGTGGTAGGAGAGAGAGATCAGTGTGTGGTGTGGACAGTGATCTATTGAATTTGCAGGTATTATCTCCCCACCATTCCTATCATGTTTTGCTGGTAGACTTAGATGCAAATTTTGATGCAATGGATAGAAACTCTTTTTCCTTCAATTGAACAATTTAGACATAAATAAAGATAATCACGATGGAGCTACTAACACCCTTTCATCCATGAGAGACTCTACAGAATAAAAGCAAAGAGAACTATTACTAGCCCAGGCTGGGCAAAGCAGCAGACACAGAGATTTCCCATGGGATTCTCCCAAACACAGTCCTGCTGTGTGCACTCGGGATGGCCTAACTAAAGCCGTCAGTATTATCGTCCATGTTCATTCACTTCTCTAACTTATTTACTTGAGAAGAAATGACACTGGTTCCATAACTACCACGGAGTCTGGTGCCATGAATTTTGATAATTCAACAGCATTTTATGAATTTGGCAAAAGTGTCGTTAATCTTGGTAGTTTGCACCTAATCTCGCCTCCTAAGTTAGCACTGTTTTTCCAGGAAGGCATGAGGGCAGAGAGACCCAGAGCAGTCAGCTAGAAATTCACCTTTCACTTATTTCTCAAAGTCCTCTAGCTTTGATTTAATCATTCAAAACCTCTCGTCATAGTTAAGGAATCTTGAAAATGATTGTATTGAATGAGAAGGATAATTTTTCTCCTGAAGTCTCCAGGAGAAATTGGCAGAAGGCCCTTTCTCATCAGGCAGGAAGGATGCTATTTAAGTAATTGGATCTGCCTCATTCCTCCTCTGTGTGAGTCCTCCTGTTCTTGCAGGCTCCTTTCTCCAGCCATCCTGAGGACAATGCTTAGGCCTCTGTATGCAATTCTCACCCACCCCCAAATTTCCTGCCGCCAATCACATGCTGATTTGGGAAAGGTGAAGTCTCTTCCTGCGCTTCAACACACATGCTTGCACACACCCAAACACACTTATGCACAAATGTAAATGTTCCTGCCTGCACAGATGCACACACACATTTATCTGTGTACACACAGATGTGCACATGAACATAAAATAGCATGAACAAGCAACACATGCACACACTCAGACACACACACTTATTAACACACATACTCACACATGCATCAACACATATGCACACTTGTACACACAAAAGAACATCTGCACACATGCTCACACATAGGCACACATGTACATGCAAAAACAAGCACATATGCACACACACAAAAATGAGTGCACACTCAGATGCTCACACACAAGTAAATGTGGACATACACACATGCATGTGTGAACATACACATGCACACACATGTGGATGGAGAGATAAACACAGAAATGCTCATGTGTGCACACACACATACACACACATACACACACATGCACAAACTCATGCATGTGCACACAAATGCAGATATATGTGTAAGGGCCCACACAAATTCACCTATGTACACATGTAGTTTACACATATGCACAATACATATACACACATGTGAATATGCACGCATGTGCTCACACACACGTACACAAACACTCACACAGAAACATGAGCATACACAATGCCACATGTACACACACAAATGCACAGGACATGGGCACACACATGCACATGAATGCACACACACATGTCCACACTTGCATAACCCCAGCACATATGCAAACACACACAGATATGGGCACATATGAACACATGCATTTAAATACAGAAGCACACCCCCCCACATGCACACACATATACACCATGCACATATGTGCACACACGTGTGTAGAGATGCACGCACACACATGCACATACAGATGTGAGTTCAGGATGGGGAGCTGCTGTCTCAGTAGCTTGCCTTCTGTCCCCATCAAGTTTGTGAGCACCTTGTGATGGACTGTCCTTCCAGATCTTATCTCAAATAGCTTCCTGATTCCAAGAGCCCCTCACTTCCCACTGGTATGCTCCAAGACATCCCTAAAGAAGTGTCAATCTGGGGAGAGGAGCCTCTCCCACATAAATGACTGGTTTCCGAATTTTATTTTGAAAAACTTCTAAGTTGCTTCCTTGGCTCTGTGAAGGCAGTGACATTTGGTTCACCTTCTAGTCATGCCCTTGATTCTGGGAAGTCTCTTGAGGACAGAAATAAGGAAGCTACGCCTGGATTTTTGTTAAGAACTGGAGCCCTCGTTTTATTTTCCAATTCTTTGATTACCAGCGACAGGGAATATTTGTTCATCTATTTAGGTTATTTTATGTTTCTTATGCAAATGACTTCTTTTTAAAAGGAATTGGATAAATTTGAAGAGTTTGATTTGTTGAGAACATACTTGGTTAGATTTTTGTTCTTTTATTAAGAAATGCATTTATTGTTTCATGATGTGGTTTATGAAAGGTACTTTAAATAAATATCTTAAAATATTAAAAAAAAACAAAAGAACTGGAGCCCTGGTGACTGTTTCCCCTGATGTGAGGAAAGGAGACAGGATGCAGGCGAGGTTTCAATGGGAGGAATCTCACATTGCCAAGGAGGCCTAGGAGGAAAGGTCTAGACTCGACTCCCTTGACAAGTATTATTTGAAGTGGAGAGTAAGCAGGAGGAAGTAGAAAACAGAGCATAACAATAAAGGCATGCATGATCCAATTTCATATTCAGAGAAGCTCTCTAAATGTAGTCTACAGAACATTTCAGAGCCACACAGGCCAGGCCAAGGTATGAGCAGGTCCCATAGAAAAGCCTGGAAGGAAGCCACAGCAATTTTCATGACCTGGTACTGTTGCAAATACTTAGTCTTTCAGGAGCAGGCCCTAAGAAGGAATGAGTTCTGAAAGGGCTTGGTGGAAGCACGTTTCTGTGTCCCCTGGACAAGTGTCTGTAGTCCCCACAGAGCAGAGGACGGGGAGAAGCTAAGGTATAGCCCCGTCTAATGCTACCTTAAAAACTAAAATATCACTATATGTTCTAATGCATGGCCTTCTTGAAGACACCCACTGTCCAGCAGTGTGTCCCCACAAAACTTCATGCTCAGACACAGTCCCCATTCCTCTGTCTTTTACTTTTTCTGTTCCTCCTTGGGATGGTTAATTCTATTTGATGTAGCTGGGCCACAGGGCCACTTTTTTTGATCAAACATTATTTTGGATGGCTCTGTCTGTGCAGGTGTTTTTGGATGAGGTTAACATGTAAATCTCCAGACTTTGAGTAAAGTAGATGCCCTCCCTAGCGCAGGTGGGCCTCATCCAATCAGGTGAAGTTCACTGGGGAGTTGATTTGTCCCAAGCAAGAAGGAATTCTCCAACCTGAGAGCCTTTAGCCTTGAACTGCAGCATCAGTTCTTCCCTCCATCTCTGCCCTGATGGCCCCAGGGTTTAAACATGCCAGCCCCCACTACTTGTGAGCCCATCCCTTCAACTCCATTTCATGCATCAGCCACAGGTCACGATGGAAAGAGAATCTGACAGGTCAAAACATTATCCAGTCCTAAAAGGAAGAATGAAAACCGAGAGTGATCACGAAAATAAAGCATCACTGATTGACACTGAAGTCCATTAAACCTTACCTAGAAGCTTCTACATCACTTACATACCAATCGCTATCAATTAATATCCAAAGGATGTTGAAATAAAATAGTACGTATGCTCATCTCAGTTTTATTCCATCTTGTCTTTATAAACTAGTTCTATGGAAAGTATCTAATGAGGAAATAATAGAACTTAAAAAGTCAAGGTCAGCTTTGAGAAGCATCTGACCTGGGAGGGAACTGCAGAACCTGCTGACCTCGGGTATACTGGACACAGTATGGCTGCCCTTTGGCCTTTTCTCTTCCTGACGGTGTCCTAACCAGAGTGACCCCCATAATACTTCCTTGTTTAAAAATTCTTTATGGGCTCTCTTGGCAGATGGATGACTCCAGGGTGCTTGGCTGTCTACAAGTTCTCCACCATCTGAATTAGACATCAGTTTCTGTCTTTCTCCCTCTCACCCTCCCCATGTCAGCCTGAGAGGCCACTGGACTTCTCTGGAAGGTCATGGCCGCTATCATCTCTCCTTTGCTTTCACTCTTCTAGCTGTCTGACCACCCTTTCCCCCTGGTTGTTCCTGCTTACCTGGAGTCTCAGCTCAGAAAGTCATCAGCTGTAGACTTTCGAGATCTCTACAGCTGTATGAGGTCTCTCTCCAATTTCATACTGCATAATTTCTTGAAATATTTTGACCAAGGTGGATACGTAATGCTCTCCGGCAATCACTAGGCTCTGAGCCTAGGCAGCAAAGGGCTTGTTCCTCACCTGTCATGGCACAGCCTCCCAGCACCAGCTGACAACTTCTTCTGACACTGGTGTTAATCCCTGCTGCTCCTCCACTCGCTCCACTCTCAGGACTGTCGAGGGAAGTCTCAGCAGAAACACCCCAAACATGCAAAGCAGAGCAGAAGTCTTGGCTTCCTTGATGCACAGAGAAGATCATCCATTTCCTTTTTAGAGGGAACATGAAAAACTTTATATTCACTTCCTTTTTAGAAGAAATTAGAAACAAAAGAGAAGCTACAAAATTAGTAAGAGGGGAGAAGCATGGTGGTCCGCCCTTCTCTTCCGTCTCAAAAGCGGGGAGCAAACTGAGGCGAGCAGGCGCAGGGGAAGACAAGGGCATCCCAGAGGAACCAGCTGGGCATGGGGCTGAGGTCAAGGGCATGAGGAAGAGGTCAAGGGGGCAGAAGTCTTGGGGCAAAATGCTTCATATCGGCGAAGTGTGGGAAAGAAACTTGAAGCTTGTGTCGAAATGTGAATCCAGAAAGACGTCTTTCAGTATCCCAATGCATCTTCCGTCTTCATCCAGTCCCTCCCCTCCCCTAGCCATCCTTCCCCCTTTCCCTGCCCCACCTGCCCATTCCCTTCAGTGCTGGGCTGGAAAACCAGGGCCTCACACATGCCAGGCAAGCTCCACCACGGACCTTCCACCCCAGCCCTTGGTTCCACCTATAATGAGGCTCAGTGGTAGCTTTCAATTATTTCACTGAGCAAAGTAATTCTGTTCTGTCTTGAAAAAGCCTCATCACTTGTCATGGCTGCTAATGTAAGTATTTGACATGGAACAGAACTTGAAATTGGCTTTGGTGGAAAGCTGAATTAACATAAGGGGTAGGGCTGTCTGCGTTCTGAAGTAGGAGTGAGAATTTGTCATGGGGATCTCCCTTATTCTTGGAATTCTTGGTGAGCCTGGAATCTTACCATGCAGGGCTGCTAGGAGACTTGCTTCAGACCTGGGCTCTAAATGTCCTTTTTTCAAAAGTGTCAGGTAGCTGGTACAGCAGTGTCTGCCTCCTGCTCTTCCAGGAAAGCTGTATTTCTTACAAATGGAGTTGGGCTACACTGGCGTTGAAAGATTGTCGTTTGGCTCACGGGGGTGCATGCCTGTGCGAGCATTCTAGGAGATGCCCATGGGGGTCAGGAGAGCTACTGAACACTGGCCAGGAAGCACGAAGAGCCCCCTCCTACCTGTCCCACAAAGCAGCGCATCCAACCTGACGCTCTCTTAATCTCAAGGGTGACTCCAGATGACTTCAGACCAGCTCTGGCTGCTTCACGCCCCAGTGCAGGGCAGCCTCATCCCGGAGGGGTCACAAAGCCCTGGGGTTCCTCTTCTCTCCCTCACAGCTGCACGGAGTCCCCCTGTGGCTCCGCTGCAGGTGGCTGCCCTTGACGTTCAGCGCTTTCTCCCTGCAGCTTTGCTCAGCCGTCTTGTTCAAGGGAGTCCTCTCCTGCCTACAAGCTCTGCCTAGCCCTGCAAGCCCTCCTGCCATCTCCTCACGGCACCTGCTCTAGTTAAATGATTTGTTCTGTACTGTACTTTTGTATTTGCAATAAGTTACATTAAAAGTTAAATCTCATGAAGTCATGAATTTTAAAACTTGTTTCTGTATCCTGATCTCTAGGATTTTGCCCAGCACTAAATACTAGCAGGATGAATAATTCTAGCTCAAATACTTTTTCTACTTTCTTTCAAGAGTCGTGCATTGGGGTAGGGGTGCTTGATGCTAGGATGATGAAAAACCCAACCCTTCCCTCCCTTTTAGCATGTGCAGTGTTAGTATCTGCAGGAGTGTCCTGATGACCCTGGCAAAGCACCAAATGTCCAGGAGGCCATCACAGTTTTTCACTTGGGATGCTGGTGTTCCATGCTCAGCCAGGCCTTGGGGATCATCTTGGGGAACATGGGACTCACCTGACTGGGCTGTGGCAGCACAGGGGTGGACTCTGCTCTCCTCCTTCAGGGCAGGTGACTGCTGGTGAGGTTGCACTGCGGCGAGCTCCCTGATATTCATGTTCAGAACCTTGGCCACTTGGAACTGCTTTCAGGGTAACTGCACAGAATGCAAGCCACGGGCCTGTGTCACCTTCCAGGGAACAAGCAGACCAAGTAAGCAGAAGCCCAGGGCAGCAGGGCTCTTTCACAGCACCAGGGCTCAGCACAGGCTTATCCTGCTTTGCCAGGCCACTGGGACACCAGGGCACCAAGGCCACCTCCTTCTTCCGCTCCCTCTGCTAGGCTGGTCCCCAGGCTCCTATCACCTCCAGGGGCCAGTGCAGTCATCTAGTTACTATGTCTTGAGCCATTTCAAGTCCATCCCATGCAGATGGGGTGAGGAGGCCTGGTACCACACACGGGAGGGCTCCGTCCTACCCTTCAGATCTGTGGGCTGCATCCCCGAAGCTGATCTCAGCTAGCACATGTGGGGAGCCTGGTGATCTCCTAAAGGACAATAGCCTAGGAAGGAGATCAAGAACTCCAAGCCAGCTAAACCAACCACAGTAGTGCCATTTAACACTGCTGAGGTGCATTCACAGTAAGAGATGCCTGCAGTCTGACTCACTTTAATGAAATAACAATGGTGCAGTCTTATTAAATAGCCATATTTGAAAAGCCTATGTTCAGTCGTATGGTGGAGGAAGCATTCTGGGAAAAGAGAAAACAAAATTAAAAAGTTGGAAATGAAGTCTCACTCTCTCCTCCCTGCCTCTGCTGGACTTGGGACAGAGCACATTCAGCACCACTCACGACCCAGATCCAAGGTCAGCGTGGTGACATTTCGTCACCCTAGAAAACCATTCAGTGCTTTCGAGGAAGTCACATGAAATTCAACCTTTCCCAAGCATGAGCCCCATCTTCTCCCCTTGAAAGTGCCTGACTTTCCCCACGTCATGATGTCCCCTTCTTGGAGACACTAGATCACAGTGACGCTCTGCACTTTACACCGATTAATTGTTGAATCTTGGATTTGCCATACAACAGTCTTTAAACAATCTTCAGTTTTATGCGTACCCTGCTTCATCCTGAAGACAACACTCTGGCTGTTCAATCCATGGCTCTGCTTTCTGTCCTTTTCTTTCCATTCTGGATTGTGTGGTCGGAGCTCGCTCTCTAAGCCTCAGTGCTCTGGTCCTGTGATCGGTGACACTCAAGATGGGTTCAATGCTCCCGTGGACAGGGCCAGGTTTTGACACATTTTTACAGAGTAATGAAGCAAATATTGCATTCTTTTAGTATGATATTGTAAAAAATTCCTTAAAAGCATGAAAGTAATGAGATCAACCATTAGTAGATATTAAAAGTGTCATTTAACTGAAAAAACAAATAACTATGGCCATTTTGATTTTAAACTTTTTTTAAAATTTTATATGAAACATTTCAAACATGCAGAAAGCAATGAAAATAATGTAACATTTGTTCATGTTCTGACCACCCAGAATTAACAGATGTTAACACTTTTCTGCATTGGCTTCAGAGTTCTTTTATGTTTTAAAGTAAAAAATGGAGACCTAGCTCAGTTGGGCTTCCATCCACACCCTTCCTTCCCTCCCTGGAGGCTGAGATTTTGAATATCATCATTATATGAACATTTGTATCTTGTGTGCTTCTATTCATGAGCAATTTCTATTATTATTCAGGTTAAATGTTTACTTCCATTGTGTCACACTGCAGTCTTTGTTTTCCCCTCTGCTCTACAGTCAACTCATGTTGACAGTTCATTTAATCAGCCCTTTTGTGGAAATTCAGGATGGGGACAAAGCAGCTGCCACAGACATTCTTGCTGGCATATGGGACACTTTCTGGCCCAGAGGAGAGGAAGCCGACTTGGCAGAGCCTGAGGGCTACAGTGGATGTCCTCCAGTGGACCTCCACGGTTTGGGTCCACCCACCTTCGGGTGCCCTGGGCATTGCTGGATTGCTCTATGGATGATGGCGTCAAATCGCCCAACAGCGATCGATGACATTGCTGCCCCTTATTGTCACAAGCTTTCAATGATTAATGGCTTTTCCACTCTGATGTGTTGCAATGGAATCTCATCATTGGTGTAATTTGCATTTCCCCAATTTCAATGATAGAACAGGAATATATTCATATGTGAGTCATCTATTCCATCTTCTTTACTGTGAATGTCTCAATATTCACAATTTTTGTCTATTTTTTTATTGGGTTGTCTTTTCCACCCCTGCAACTTATAGCACAGTATCATTTACTGTACAAGCATAATTGGCACACCTATATTTTCTTTCAGTCTGTAGTTTACTTTCACTTTATTTATGGAGCGTTTTGGGTGAGATTAGTTTGCATGAATGTTTAACATTTATGAGGTCAACTTTATCAAAACTTGTGAAATAGGAAATATTTCATGTTTCTTAAGAAAAGCTGTCCAAAATTGATGACATTTCTTTTAAATATTTAAACTTATTTTATATTAAAAACCTTAATTTAAACAAAAATGCGTGTGCCTGTGGTTCAGTTAAAGGATTGATTCTGTTCTCAGTGTTTGTGGTCCACGATCTCAGCAGGTTCACCAAGAAGTCTGCACATTTGTACCTCATTTCTACTGATGGGCAATAGTCCATCTGTCGCACACTAAGCTTCCTTGTATCTGGGCCTGCTTTTTGATCAAATATGTAATTTTTACAGGGAGATCTTATGTAGACCTGACTCTGACGTATCTGCTTATGCTTCCGGTGCTCTCTGCGTGTACACATTATTTAATGAAAGAGATTTAAGCCTTAGTTTTGATCTCTTTCCAGATCTCAATAATGTGCATAATATCACTTTCTAAAAAGCAAGCAAATAAACAATAACTACACAAAGCCTTAATTTGTATAAAAGGCATATAATTAAATAAAATTTTAGCATCATTCTAAGCACACAATATACTACTTTGACATTAATGATTCCTTTGCATTGCTCTTTGTTAGACTGATCTGTTTTTAGTCTACTCTAGATATAATGCTGAAGTGAGTATTCAGCAGATGGGCCTTTAAATTCATTTTGGCCTTCCTAAATCATCTATAGCTTAGTATTAGAAGTTAGTTTAAATAAGTTAATATTAGCTGTAATACTAATAGCATATTGGTGAGGGTTTCTTCTTCTTTTTTTAAGCTTATGCTGTCTCATTGGATAAACTGGCTGTGAGCAAGCACAATTCTATGAGGCCTGCCTGTAATTCTTGTCCCTCTTACACAAAATTGAATGCAAGTAACTGGGAGAGACATTATTCTAGGTTCATATTTTGGCAGAGATATCTATTTCCCCCGAATTGTCAGGGACTCCCCAATATCTCTCATCCCTCTTGCAGTCGCGTGAGGCTGTGGGACCAGGTCTAGAAACTAAGTCTAGAATGGAAGGGAAATGCAGGCATTTCGAGCTGGGCACTGGAGAGAGGTTGCCTGATGCCTCAGTGCTCCGTTCTGGTGCCACATGTGGCAGATGGCAGCATTGTGAGATGCAGAATCTGGATCTTTGAGGAAAAGTGAACACTTCATAAAAATTCATATGTGATAGGAAATATTTCCATCATGACATAAAGAAATTGTTAGTAGGCACATTCTGGATGGACCATTTAGATCGCTGCTTCTCACATTGTGGTCCAGCAACATTGGCATCACCTGAATGGGGACTTGCCAGAATATCAGGTCCTGCCCAGACCTTTGAGTCTGCACTTGAGTTTGTGCATACACACAAATCTTCCACTTAGATCATTGCCTATGAACAGGAGTGCATCCCAAGCTCAGTGTAGTTGGCTTCTGTGTTGACTCCTTCAAGGCTGCCAAGCAACACTATTTCAGTGGCACAGATCCTGGGAAAAGTACAGAGGCAGTCTACAAATATGAAAGTTAAACATTTAAACTAGTCTGGGTTCTTTGGTAGTTTAACCAGAGAGAAGAGTTCAGGCAGCACCTGGCACCCTGTCATGTAGGCAGCTGGAACTTACAAGAAATCGAGACTGTGACCGTGAGGGTTGCATTGGTATTCAATTTATTGGCTACAAAGCTTCCTTTTCCCTCAATTTATAAGTTAGGTGGGATTTTGGAGATGTATCATAGGTTTAAAAATAAATATTTTTATACATTGGTGTTTGTACATCAACTTTATAACCCAAATCATTGGCAACTGTAAGAGTTTCCTAAGACTGTTGTAAAAAATTTCCACAGATTTGGGGACTTAAAGTAGAATAAGTATATTCTCTCCCAATTGTGGAGATCTGAAGTTCAGTCACTATCACTGGGCTGAAATCCATGTCAGCAGGGCCACAGTCTCTCCAGAGACTTCCCAGAGAGTCCCTTCCTGCCTGTTCCAGCTGCCAGGAGCCTTGGCTGGTGGCTGCAACTTCAATTTGCTACTCCAAGTTCACTTGGTCCTTTTGTCTGTGGGTGTCAAGTCTCACCTTGTCTCCCTCCTATGAATCATGTGATGGCATTTAGGGTCCATCTAGATAACCCAGGATCATTCTCTACCTCAGAACCTTCAACAGACTCCATGTCCAAACCACCATGTCCCTGTTTTGCTGTAGGAAGGAACATTTGCAAGATTCAGAAACCAGGCCATGAGCATTCTCAGAGGAAGGAAGTGCATTTTTCAGACTACCACAGTTACTTTATAAAGAAAATGACCATGGAGTATTGAAGACACATTAGAAGTTCTGGGTGCTTCTATTTGTTTATTTGTTTTGTTCTTTGGTTTTTATTTTTAAGGTTTATAAACCACTCAAGTTGGAGAGATTTTTATTATTAAGAGAAAAGTATTGATTACCTTTTAATATAATGCCAAAGAAATCATAAAGTTTGCTACGTGTGAAAGTCTGTCACAGAATTAGTGACATCTATCAGAGATCAGCAATTTCTTGGATAGGAGGAAGAGTGCAATCATATCCTTCTCTTCAGTTGTCATTTAATTTATTACGCAATTTGGCTCTCAGCTGTCTGTACAGGTTCTTTTCCTTGCTTTTTTTGTTGTTGTTCATTTTTGTTTAACTTGAATTCTTCTCTTCCCCTTCCCTTTCACATCCCCATTCATGCTGACATTGAGGGACAATAAGAAGCTAAATATCATGGCAGGTAATGGTCAGAAACTAGCTTAAACGAAGGCTCACCAAAGCCCTACGTTATCAGGGTTGGATGGGGAAGAAGGTGGTGGAAGAAGGTAGCGTTGGAGATGATGTGTGAGTGTCCGTCCTTGTGCAAGGCAGGGTGAAAACTCCACCAGTTACTAAGAGCATCAAGACAAAGCTGCTAGGTAATCTCCTGTGGCTCCAGAGGAAGAGTTGGGTGCTGACAATGAGCTTCTCAAACATGTCTCAGGGATGGGTCTGTGGTTGGGGTGGGAGGTGACATTTATTTATTTTTGGATATAGGATTGCATTTATTTCTTCTATATGCACAGTTGGTGAGTGCTTATTTGGTGCACTTTGATATTACAAGCTATAATATTAATTTTGTACTTTCATCCAGATCTATGAAGACCAGAAAGCTAAGTATACAGTAAGAGCTCACTGTGTACATTGATCAGGAACCCATGCATTGCAGGGTTGAGAACCCACAGCATTCGAGATAGACAGTAAGAGCTCACTGTGTGCATTGGTTGGGAACCCATGCATTCCAGGGAGAGGCCACATCACGCACGGAATGCTTCTCACCAGCAGGCTGCAAGAGAAGCTCTGAGCAAAGTAGGAGAAGGAGGAGGAGAAGGTGAAGAAAGGAAAAGGTTGACTGGGGGCTGATTAATCATAGGATCGAGAGGTCAGGCTGAGATTTATTTCTTAGCCAGGGATTTTTTTTTTTTTGTTCTTTGCTAAGACAATAATTGTCATAACTTAAGGGAAGTTTCTAGGTCATGTGTGTGGGTGTCTATCACACATGTCATCTGCTATGTGTTGTTTTATGCTTAGAGACAATTTTGGATTGTATTAGAACATCAAACAATATCAGAAATTTATCATAGAAGAAAAATATTGCTGCCAAACCATTATCTGAACATTTTAAAGTTAAACTACGTCTAGAATTAAAATCAAACTTGTAGGATTAACACCAGATCTCTCTTAGATGTTTACTCTCAGATTTGCTTTCCAAATGGACAGTGTCATGACATAGAACATTCAGAGTTCTATTCAGTTTCTTTACTGATCATCACAGTGCATCTCACTGATAACTGAGTATAGATTTTTCTGGATCTTACATAAAGCAATGGGATAAATATAATTCTGTTTGTCATTGTTATACTATCACACATCATGAACTTGGAGTTTCACCTTTCTAAATGAATTTGAATCTGAGGGTGCTGAGCACAGAGGACCATGCTGAGTCTTCTCTGTAAGATCAACAATCGCTCAGCATGTAGGCGGGGTGGGCAGCCAAGCAGAGGGCAGAAGAGTCTTTTTATGGGAGATGTCTACTTCTTAGAGCTGCTTAACAAAGCACCATAAGAAGGGTGCACATTTTCTGTCCCAGTTCTAGAGTCTGGAAGTCCAAGTGGAGAAGTCAGCTGCGCTGGTTCCTTTGGGGGTCCGTGGTGAAATCCTGCCCGGCCTCTTTCTAGCTCCTGGTGGCGGCCATGACCCTTAGAATTCCTTGGCTATTGATATGTCCTCCCAACCTCTGATCCATGGCATCCTCCCTGGGTGTCTCTCTCTTCCATTTTTGAATGAGAACACTAGTTAGGTGGAAGTTCTCATCTCATCTGACTAAATATATTTGCAGTGCCCCTATTTTCAAATCAGGTCATATTTGAGTTACAGGAGGTTGGAGTTTAAACATGCTTTTTATGGGAGACACAATTCAACCAATATAACAGCTTCTGATAGAGAATTTCTTTCTAGAAGCACCTGTACTGGTTTTTAGAATAACACATTTCACAAATAAGTTCTGATAGAAGCCATTATTGGAAGGGACAGGAGATTTGCTCACACTTTGCAGGAAGCAGACTTACAGAACTTCAAAACAGAAGAGAGCTCTGAAACTACAAGCCTGATTATTTTCTTTTATTTATAATGATAAAAATAAATGCTCATGATAAAAAACAATCCTGTGGAAGAACGGAATTCTCCCCTCATAACCTATTCTTGATCTTGGGAGGAAATCAATGTTAATTTTCACATTTACTCCTCCTGAAATATTCCTATTTATTCAAGAATGTGTATATATGTGCATATATAGCCATGCATGTACAAACTAATACGTATATGCATTTGTGTTTAAATGGAGTTAGACAAAATATGCTTCTGTACAACTTAACTTTTTCATTTATTAGACTTGTAGTCCGAAGATGTAGATAGCACACCATTTTTTAAAATGAGCACTGTATAGCCACGGGTTCCTTGCAAGTATTTCTGGGACTATGAAAATTAAAATTCTGCCAAAAATTAAAATGTGTATTGACTGAAGTTCTCTTTTATCACTTCTATCTTTTTTTATGTTTGACGATTCCTTACTACAATTTTTTTTTAAATAAGAGCCTTATTGACAAGACAGATAAGGTAAAAGAATTGATTGAAGAGGATTCTTCTATTTTTGTTCCCCTATTTTATTGCTCAGGGACTGGAGGCCAGTGAAGGGAGATAAAGGACTCCTGGGAAGCCTGGCTTCCTCACATGGTAAATAGTACACGGGTATTGGGGACACTGAGTCATGTTAGGGAACCTTGCTGATTCTTTCACTGCTCAGAGCATTGAGAGTGCCTGGCTCTACAATTTTTGCTTCAAGATTCTGGAGAAAAAGAGTTGAGACTTGATTGGAGGGGTGTGTGGGAAGAGTGAGGCGGTTACGCAGGTCAACACGAATGGAGATTGCTGTGTTTTGGATATGATTTGAGTGTCCTTACGGGTTCAAGTGCTGGAATCTTGGTCCCCAAGGTGGCCCTTTAAACAGTGGAGCCTTGTGCAAGGTGATCAGGTCTTTGGAGTGCCACCCTAGGAAGGGATTAATGGAAAGAGTGAGATTGGATCCAGAATCTCTCAGGCTTCCTGCACCTTCACGAGATCTCTTCCGGTTGCGCATGCTCTGCTGTGACACCATCTGCCATGTTACAAGCAGCCACTGGGCCTTCACCAGAGGTGGAGTGGATGGGGCCACCCAATCTTGGACTTTCAGCCTCCGAAGCTGTAGGCTAAATCAATCTCCTTCCTTTATACCTTACACGAGAGGTGAAGGAGGAAGTGGACGGAGGGAATGGTCGAGAACAGCATTCACCTCATTGCTTGATTCCCTGGTGCTGAGGCTTTGGAACAAATTCCAAGAAGGGTTTCAGGAAATAGTTTCTGAGTGGGATCAGGAAGAGGAAAAGAGCTTTAAGAAGAGGAAGAAGCTGTGTGGAAGTACATTTCAGAGATGTCCTGAGGAGGAGGGACGTCTCAGAGGGGCTAATGTTAGCTGAGAGTTGCAGAGAGTCATCAGGCGACTGTCCCTAGGTGAGGACTGACTCACACTGAGCCTTACCTTCTGCGTCTTGGGGAAGGGTGGTAAGGACCAGGGCAAGCAGATGTAAGTTAACCTGCAAGTTCTGCTGGGATTCCTGTGGAGCTTCTCCACACAATCACCTTGATCGGATGCATCCGGGCTCCAAAGAGGTGGCTCCCAAAGAGTGAGGGCACCTGCCTTGGAGCACAAGGGGTGAAAACCCAGGCCCCAGGAGTGGCTCTAGGCTCTAAGGGGCTGCATCTGTGTGGGCTGTGGCAGGAAGCAAGAACCGGGACACGCAGACAAGTGCAAGCAGGGGAGGGTGGATGGGCTTTGGCTGCGAGTGAGACTTGAAGGTGGGCATACACCATTAGAGGAAGGCTGGCCAGGGCATAGTGGGAGGGCAGAATCAAAGCTGGAGAAGCGGAGGGCAGTGTTTTTCAGATGTCTGGCTGGAGCAGAGGGAGGGACCGGATGCCTCGGTTGCTCACAGGCAGGGCCCTTGAAGACAGGCTGCGGTTTGTCCTCAGGTCTTGAGCCTTCGAGGAGGAAGCAGATGACTGGTGAAGTAGTCTGGGCACGTGTCAAGTCCTATCGAGGTCCTGACCCTTGCTCAGGAGGGTGTCCTACCCTTTGGACGCAAGACCTATGTGACTGTTCTGGGGGAAGTCAACTGAGAAACCTGACATCTTAGCAGAGAAAGGCCAGCCTTACAGAGTCACAGCAGCCCTGCTGACAAGCCTCTCACCCACGTGGCCCTGCAGGCAGGAAGGAGCATGTTCCCATCAGCAGCACCAGGGTGACCTGCCCGCGGAGCTCTGTGCTGCTGACGCAGATGCAGCGTATCCCCGAGACATCACAGGGCAGATGGCCGTGAGAACGGCTGAGGAAAGAGGAGACCGAACTTTTACCCACCAGGCTATTAACCTGTGGGGGTTTTAAATATTCTTTTTATGATCTTTAGCATGTGGAAACCTTCCATTATGTATTATTGTAAAGTGACGTGTTGAAGATGTGGCTTTTGATGAAGAGTGCCCCCATGTTAGATAAAAGGGCAGAGAAGGTTCAGGGAGGGACCCCAGCCCCTCTGCCGGGCCACTTAACAGGTTCAGAGACGGAGTGATAGGACTCAGATAAGGGGAAGGACACAGACCATCTGTGTGGACTGAAGGCTTTTGATCAGAGAGTGCACCTAGCAACTGATCTGCTAGCAACCCATCTACCCATCTCAGAGTAAATAGTGCCAGGCCCAGAATTGCTTCACAGTTTAATAAATCATCTATTAAAGTGAAGAAATTGAAGAGCATGTTTTACAACTCTTGACGCTAAAATCAGTCTGTTTGCTGGAAGTGTTCTGAAAGGGAGGAATATACTTTCAAATGACCCTGAAGAATTAGAAAAATTATACCTCAAAGCAGCAAGGTACTTACAGAGAAAATTTTAGAGCAATAGAGATTTATATTGCCCTGATTGGCTTTATTTCTTACACTTGAGACGTATCCACAACTCTGAATCTTTTTGATGTTTTCCCAAATGCTGTGAATACAGCATTATTTTTTTTTTTCTGGAAATGGTCTTAAATAAACAGCACCGGTGCTAATAAGGCAGGATTTAAATTTTTCATTTCCTATGTGCTACGCAGCAGCATTCCCTGCTTCAAACTCTCTGTGGTGAGGAGTCAGGTTTTTAATTTCCCAATTTATTGCAAACTCAAGCTAAAGAAATCAAGTACCAGGAAGAAAGTAAAGTAAAAAGTATACAAAATACAGGCATGTTTTTTTTATTACCAAATTCAGTAAACATCACCTGTGAAGGTGATTCTGAATGCCTGTGTTCTAGATGTTTCCGAATGCTGCTCAATGGCGGTGTCTGTCTGGTTTAAGAGGCGCTTCCTCTTTAGGAGACAAGGCCTCTGTACACTCTCCAAGCAAGGAGGCCTCCTGTCCAGCACCCTGTCCACCCGGCACCTGCTGGAGATGAGTGTGAGTCCTCCTGCCTCACAACCATCACACTGGGCGGCTACTTTTCTGGGAGATCGGGTGCTGGCTAATTCCACCATTTGTAAATTTCTTTAGCAGCCTCTTATTAAGTAATTATTTTAAAATGTAAAATAATGAATGTGATAGTTTGAAAATGGCTTTTCATTTCCAAATTCCTTATTCTAGAATGATTTTTGTTGTCGTTAAATTATTATCAATGTGCATTACGGTTTGAATCCTGAATCTTATTTTTTTTTCTTTTTAATTCATATCTGGAAATTCTCTCAATGTTTTTTCTTTACAAGTTTCTTTTCTTGTTCAACAAGAAAAAAAATATCCTGTCTTCTTTTCCTAGAATGCTAAACTTCATCCTGTTCCTTATTTCATTATGAGCTTGGATTCTGGTATTGTTGCTAGAGGGGATAATTACACTGCTCAGTTCAGTGCTGGATCACTTAATAAGTGAATGTAGTGCGTTTTCTATATGGTGAAGCTCAACACTTTAGATGGTACTACATCCCAAATGGATCTCTTACAAAATCCTACTTTATTACATCATGACACTGAAATACAGTTATAAACTCTCAAACACTGAGTGAAGTCCACTGTGTCTGTACCCCGTAACTTCGTTATGACCTCCAGCCCCCATTTGGTTTCCTCAGATTACACAGGAATCCTACAGGAGACAATGAACCTTATTAGTGAAGAAATATGAAGCAAGTGCTGCCCTCTAATTTACCTGGCTACCACCTTCGTAGGAAGAAATTATAAAACTCCGAGAGCCTTTTGCTTCACGACAGTCGTTGAGTTATTACCCGGTGGCGTATGCTTGCTCTCCTCGGTGCTGGCAAATTGATTTTTGGATGATTTGTTCCAGTTTTTCCAGGTAAGGAAAATAAGCTGATGCCTGCGGTTCCAGGGTAATTGTTCATCCTATTTTTAAATATAGACACTACATTTGCCCTTTTCAAGTCCTCTGGCACCTCCCCAGTGCCCTTCATGAGTTCTTAAAAATAATAGCTGGTGGCTTTATGAATAGTTTAGTCAAGCCCACAAAGTATTTTGACATATAAAGTTGTTATTTCCATAAATTTGAACAAATTTACTTTCTTCAAGGAATTTTTTTAAAGTACAAGATAGAAGGAAAGTGGCCTGATCAACAAGATAAGTTTGCAGGAGTCTACTGGGGTCTGATGATAGAATGTCGATGAGGTTTGATGGATGGGCTCTGTAAAATGTGATTTCTATTTGTTCTTATATAATAAGACCTGGTATTCAAATGGCGATATGTTAGCTTTGAGCCCCCTCCCATGATGGATGCAAATCAAACAACATTCACTTATTATCCTTACCAAGTCAAAACTTTGACCCAGTTGCAAATCCACGAGGCCACTAGGCAAGTCCAGGCCCTCGGCCAAAGGGTCTTGGAGAATCTGAATGGAAACCCATGTTCATGTGCTCCAGAAAGGTGCACTGAGCTCCCTGAAGGCAGAGACTGTGTTTTTGTGACCACCCAGGACATTCAGTAGGTGCTGAGTGACAGCACAGCTCTGCAGGTGAGTCCTGCTCAGGTGGGCCCTGGTGCTATGTGGTCTGATAAGAGGTGCATTTCCCTCCAACACACATCAGAAGATGCCCCTCCAGAAGCCAGCTGTGCTTTGGCAGGGGCTGTGGCCATGGGGCTTGGGTTTCCATTAACCTTTCAGGACCCGTCTAATGAAGGGATTGCACCCTCGGGGGGCCCTGGGCATTTCTGTGTGATTTCAAGGTGGTTTGTAAACGCTGCAGCAGTAATAGCTGCAGGCTCTCAGATTCAGTTTTGTGTAATTGCGTCTTCTGGTACCTACACCTGAAAATTAGATGTCGAACGAGTCTTCTGGCAAGCTTGGCTTGTGGGTTAATTTACTTATAAAATATTTAAGGGAAAAATATCTGTTTCCTGAAGCATACAGACATTGACAGTCCATGAATCTGCCTACCTGGAACAGATAGTCTTGTGAGAGTCTTCCTAATTCCCCACGTTTTGTGGAAATGAAATGCATGTTTTCTAGGCTTTCAGAAACATCTGGAGTCGAAGAGGAGGAAAGCGTCACATGCTGAATGAAACTCTAGGACCCTGCTGGAGGCATCCTTCCTCCCTTGTCCCTTCTCTCCCTTCTCTTTGCAAGAAGTGTCAGGCAGATCAGAGATGCAATGCACAGACCTTGTTACCACCAAATACCAAGCACCGCCCACACAATGCGCCCGTTGCCCCTGTGAGTGCATTCCTATGACTCCAGTCCCAAAGTGGGCACTGGACACATGGAGACACACAAATGGCACCTGAGGGCCTAACCACGGGTGAGCAGACAAGCCAGGTGTTTAGCATGTGTGGAACACGCTCATGCAGAGAGAAAGTCAACAACGTGCCTCACGCTCTTCCCTTTCACACGCACACTTGCTCATCAGAGGGAGTGGGATGGTTCTGAGGTCACACTGCAAGTTTTATTTCATTTGTCTCCATATGAGAAACACATACAAGAAACTTTAACTCTGGGGATTACTGGGTAAAATACTACATAGGCCTCTCTATATGTATGGAAACATGCAATCATGACTTGTTAGTATTTTGTTATTAAATGTGTAAGTGTCACTATTGGAAAATCTATAGGCATTAGTTTGTGTCACCAAGGGAATTTAGTCTTCAACTAAAGAGAAAATGAAAAAGAAATGGAAATATAACAGTAAAAAGATCAAAAGAGAGAGAAGCGGTTTTTCCATCCAGTGGCATTGAGATGGAGTTGATGTGCCCTGACCTGGAGGTGACCTGGTGGCATTGGTAGTAAGTGGCGTCTTGTTGTATAATTTAATGACCTCGCATGCTTCTATCAAGGTGTCCGAGGCAGCTCTCCATGTTCATACAAATCTCATGGTAACCTTTGCTCCCCAGTGGTTTAAATCACATTCTTAAGAGATTAAACTGTTACGACAAAAGAAGAATGTTTAGATATTGTGCTTTGCAGCTCAAAATTTGTCAGATTAGAAACTGTGTATTTTATAATCTTAGATCAAAGAAGCGCTCCATCAAAGCTTTGTGTCTACTACAATATTTCCCCAACCTTTGTTGAACCTGGATTGTTTTGGATTATCTCACCTTGGGTTCACTGAGTCTGCCCAGCCTCATGTGAAGGGAAAAGCTTTCTTCCAAGTATTTTAAACATTTCGCCAGCAGACGTGGGTGCTAAGCCCCAGGTATTAGTTTGCAGAGTGGTCTGGGCTTCCTTGACAGTCTTTTTAGCCTAGTCTTCTATGAGATGCTTTTTGAGATTAGTATGACAGATAAAACCGTATAGGGCAACCGTTTATCTTCCATTAAAAACACTGCTTACTTTCTGTAACCGGCTGAGCAGAGGGTTCTGTAAAGGGGCCTTTTTATAGAGTTTTTACATCTCGATGGATTAGGTATCATTACCCCGTTGGAAAAAGAACAGTTCAATTTTCTCAGAAGAATGGTTTGTCAGAGTAGAGTAGTTTGTCTTTATCCATCTCTAAATCCAGCAATCATGTTGCCCAAACAGGCACAAAGCAATGATCACTCAAAGTTCAAATTGCCAATTAATTTAGAAGCTGCTCCCTGAATTCCTTTATTATTGTTCTGTCATGAATCCAGTGAGGCGAATCAGAGGTCGGCTTGGTGGTATCTGTTAAAATACCTGCGTGTCAGAGCAAACAATTAGTGCAATCTTTCTTGAGTAGGAGATGTTTTAAAAATCACATTTATCGATACCAGATCTTTAAAGAAAACTAAATTTTAATTTAATTGTTCAGTGATATTGTCGATATGATATAATTGAAAATGCATGGATGGAGCATGAAGAAATTAGAATTAAACTGCCTTTATTCTGCACTTAAAATGCCTTTCATTTTACATATCCTAAGCATGTACTTAACAATCGAGTGAGGTGAATCACCGATTGCTGCGTTCCAGGGATGCATAATACCACAAATCTGTGTGCTGTTTTGCTTTAGGTCCCCATCTTTGTTATGACGTGCTAATATATTTCCCAGAGGAGTCAATCAGGATCAGTCTGGAAAGGATGCTGCCTCTTCATCCACCATGTGACCCAGAGAGAATCATGCCTGTCAAATAAAAGTCAAATGAAAACAATTAGGAGCAAGAAAGGGGTGAAAATTGGTTTCTCGTGAACAGTTACATGAGTGCAAGGGAGAAAACAGAAACGCCAAGCCACGCGGGCATGAGTACAGTGTGTAGCTGTGCGTTTAGGGTGGACTGCAGCAATCTCTGTTGCTGTCCATCCCCTTAGGCCCAACCAGATTCCTCCAGCAGACTCGGGGACCTTGCCTGGAGTCCCCCAAACCAACCAGTTGGGCAGCAAGAAACGGTCTTATACCAATGTTTGTACCATGGCTATAAGAAGATTTGAGGTGTCGGAAAATATCTTCTTCCTTTTGAGGATTTATTATGGTTTAGACGAAAGGTGTCCCCCCAAAAACTGAATATGCGAGACAATGCAAAAAATGCTCAGAGGTGAAATGACTGGGTTACGAGAGCCTTAACCCAATCAGTGAGTAGATCAGCGGATAGGGATTAACTGGCGACTACAGCAGGTGGGGTGTGGCTGCAGGAGGTAGGTCTTCGGGGCTGTGTCTTTGGGGTTTATGTTTTGTTTCTGGCATGGAGTTTCTCTCTCTGCTCCCTGGAGCCACGCCTTGACCTGCTTCCCTCCACACTCCTCTGTCATGATGTTCAGCCTCACCTTGAGCCCCAAGGATGGAGCCGGCTGCCTTTGGATTAAGACCTCTGAAACCATGAGCTCCCAAATAAACTTTTCCTCCTAAAATTGCTCTTGTCAGGTCTTCTAGTTGCAGCAGTGAAAGATCTAACGAGAACAGGATCCAACACTTCACTGAGAAAGGCAGGCTGAATGCACAAGAACAAAATTTGTTGGACACAGATGTGACAATTAGCGATTTTCAGAGGCCTCTTTATACCTATGTGGAAAATGGCATCTGGGCTGGTTGAGGAAAAAGGATGGGGGAAGGCCAATTAGGGGCCCATTGGGGAGAAGATGAAGGACACTCAGTAGGATTCCTGTCAATCCTGAATGACAGAGCTGGAGTTAGCCACCTGAACGTTCTCCAAGTTGGGTTCTTTGAGTAGCTAAGCTGAGTCATTTTGAGAATTAAGAAAAAATAATGGAGGAGATACTGAGTTCATAGGCTGCAGGAAAGAACTGCCTACTTAACTGAAAATGAACATCATAGCAGCTACTATTTATGGGAACTATGATTTCCACGTTAGCATCACTGTAGCATATGATCCTTAGGTCTACCCTGGGAATTAGCCATCACTATTTTGATTAGAAACCCGTTTGTGTGCAGTTGCTGGATCAGCTGGTCTTCTGGAGAAGCAGAATCAGTAGGATGGATGGACATACACATCATGAGGTGCCAGCTCATCTCATTGTGAGAAGTCCTGTGGTCTGCTGTCTGCCAGCTTGAGGACCAGGAAGCATCGTGGTGTAGTTTGAAGGCTCAGAAGCTGGAGAGCAGATGGTCTAGATTCCAGTCCGGTGACCTCAGACCCAAAGACTGGAGAGGCTGGAGGCTCAGACCTTGTCTCACATATTCAGATTTTGGGGTCACCTTTCATAAAAACCATAACAAATCCTCAAGAGAAAGAAGATATTTTCTGGGTAGAGTTAATTCAACTTTTTCATCATATTTGCTATACAGAGTCACGTACCCTGGGGAGGCATCTGCTGCTCAAAGTCCACCCACTGGAGACTCATCTCCTGTCCTCCTGAGATGCCGGGCCTATGTAGTGCATTGCAGAGGATCATGGTCAATATCAAAGCACCGCACATTTCAGCATAGCTAAGCAGGTGTAAATTCTAAATGTCTCTTCAGAAAAAAAAAAATGTTTGGTGAGCAAGGTGATGAGCACGTTGACCAGCTTGATTTAACCATCGCACTGTGTGTGTGTGTGTAGAACATAGGATCGTACTTATAAATGCATATGATTATGATTTGGCAGTTAAAAGGAATACTCATGAAACTCTGACCTGCTTTGGAACCACCCTTATAGTCATGCTTGGAAATAACGTAGAAGCAATTACCCAGCATCCCTTGGCCCAGGCAAGAGGGCATCTAAGATTACTCATCGTGGTCACTTGGAAACCACAATGACAGCAAGACTGCCCCCCAAGACCGCTCAGTGACAAATCCATGCGCTGGCTTACGTAGACTCCTATGAGTAACCGCCACGTTCTTGCTGTTTTCAAAAGCTGATCTGAACTTGGTCTGTTCCGGGTGTTCAAATAAAATTTGTGTTGTGGTGTTGTGTTGTGGTTGGCTTCTTACACTTAGCATAATATCTTCAAGCTTCATCTACTGAGTAGCACATGCCAGTAACTTATTCCTCAGTGCTTAATATTATTGTCAACTTAAATTTATTTTTAATTGGCACATAAAAGCTATACCCATTAATGGGGTAACAAGTGTGTTCAATACACACTCACATTCTGCAATGTTTTAATCAAGTTGAGCATATCTATCTCCTTGAATATTTATCATTTCTTTATGTTATAAAACTTTCAAAATCCTTCATCTAGCTTTTTGAACTAGACAGTATGTTATTGTTATCTGCAGTCACCCTACTCTGCAATAGAACACCAGAACTTCTTGCTCTGATCTAACTACAACTTAGTATCTGTTGACCAACTTTTCCCCATCTCTTGCTCCTACTTTCACCTGCTGCTGGTAACCACCATTCTAATCTCCACTTCAATGACATCAACGATTTGAGATTCCATTTGTGAGTGAGATCATGTCATACTTGTCTTTCTGTACCCAGATTCACCTAATATATTGATCTCCAGTTGTGTCTATGTTGTTGCAAACAACAGTATTGTGTTATTGTTTATGACTGAATACTAATCCACTGTACATACGTACCATATGCCCTTTATCCATTCATCAGCTGATGGACGTACAGGTGATCCTAACATTGTCACACAGTAAGAATACACCGCAGTACATCATCAATGTGCATATGGGTTGTTTCCACCATTTGGCTATTATAAATAATGCCAGAATCAACACGTGTACACATTTTGTGTGGACACATATTTTTGTATTTCCTGGATATATACTTAGGAGTGGAAGTGCTTGATAGCATGGTGGCTCTAGGTTTAACACTATAATGAACCAGCAAACTATTTCTAGGTATACATACCAAGGTAAGATTGCTGGGTCATAAGATAGTTCTATTTTTAATTTTCTAGGGAACCTTTGTATTTCTTCCTATAGTGGCTGCACCACTTAGAAACTCTACGCACCATGTCCAATCTTTCCACAGCCTCAGTAACACTCAGCATAATGATTTTTTCAATGGTGGTCATCCTAAGGGTGAGAGGTGGTAGCTTATTGTGGTACTGATTTGCATTTTCCTGATGACCAGTGATGCTGCACGTCTTCTGCAGAGAACGTTTTTCAGATCCTCTATCTGCATATCTATCATCTGTTCTTGCTGCTGAGCTGTCGGAAGGGATATGCATGCCTGTTCTGGATGCAAACTCCTCAATTGACCCGTGGTCTGCACACAGTTCTCCCTCTCTTTGGATTGCACTCTCACTCTGCTGATTCGTTCTTTGCAGTGCAGAAGTTGTTGAATTTGATACAATCCCACTTGTCCATTCTGGATTTGCTGCCTGGGTTTGTTGTGTCATTGCCCAGACCAATGTCAAGAAAGATTTTCTGCATCTTTTGTTAAAGTATACTTTTCTTGTTGCATTATAGTTAGACATAATAGCAGAGTCTCTCGACATACTCATGCACGCTTGGAATTTAAGTTGCTCCATTTCAGTCCCTATGCCTCCTCTTCGCTTCCCTCCTCCCATCCCCATCGCCTTCCTCCACTCTATTTTACTGGTTATTTATTTTAATTGGTGCTTCATAGTATATGTAAAGATTTCCCCTGTCCTCTTATAGGAGTGTTAGAGTTGCAGATTTTACATGTAGGACTTCCAACTATTTTTTGCCTCTGGTGTAAGATCAGAGTCTCCCTTCTTTCTCTTCCATGTTAGGTGCCCGGCTTGCCTGGCATCACTGGCTGGAGAGCTTGTCCTTTTCCCAGTGCACAGTCCGGTGGCCACATACATGGAGCTTTATTTCTGGGCTCTCCTGTTGTTCCATTGGTCTACAGCTGCTTTCTGGTCAGTGCCTATTGTTCTGATTACTGTAGCTTTGTAGTAGGTTTTTGGAATCAGACAATGTGAGGCCACTTTCATTCCTATTGCTCAAGATCACTTTGTCTACTTGTGCTCTGTTGTGCTTCTTATGAATTTTAGGACTACATTCTCTCTGTCTCTAAGGAAAATCCGCAGGGGATGTAGTCTTGGGCAGTCAGCTCCAATGCTGGTTTTTCTTCGGGGTTTGCTTTGATTCTCTTTTTCTGTGCTCTGTTTTTCAGCTGCCTCTCTCCATTGGTATCCATCAATTTGCAGGATATCCCTCTATTGTTTGCAACTTTGTACTCACCCTACAGTCTGATTTGGGCTCCTTATCAGGGTTGTCTTTGAGGACAATCTTTCAGGCATATTAGAGCTGAAGGGGATTCCTCTTGCATATCTCTTTCTGTCGCTACCTCTGGTAGTGTAGCTGCCTTATAGTTGTGGATCTCTTCTAATGCCTTCCCACCAAGGTTTCTGTTTCCTCCAACAGTGTTAGACTTGCTCTTCTGATTACCATTTCAAATAGTGGGTTCACTCGGTGGGAGCAGTGGAGCAGATACAACCTGCTCTCCCCGGGAGATACCTCTGAATGGCCCTATCAGAGCCCACTCCTCCGGTGTGAGAGCCCTCGTCTCTGCTCTTCACAGTTTGCATCCCTGGCATGGGACTTCCAGCCTACAAGCTAGATGGGGCCATGATGACCAAGACAAGTGTCTCTAGGCTGCCACACTCGGGCAGAGCATCCAACTGCCGGAGAGGCTGAGTGGAGAAACATCTTGTCCTTCTCAGCTGCTCTTCTTCAGAATAGACCTGCAAAAGCAGAGTTAGAGAAATGAGAATTGCTGGCAGCCTGTCTCACTTGGGATTGTACCAGAGTCCTGGACTGGGAACTTGGAGGCGGGAGAGTTTTGCTGCGACCTGGTGTGGAGTTTCCATCAGAGCAAGCAGGAGACTGGGGGCAGAGGGTCGTGACTTGATGCCACAGATTCTTGGCATTCTTACTGAGATTTAGCAGATAATCTTTTTTGGTTTTGTTTTGGTTTGGGTACTGGGGATTGAACTCAAGGGCACTTTAGCACCAAGCTACACCCCTGCCCATTCCCCACCCCTTTTGTTACAGGGCCTTGCTAAGTTGCCCAGGCTGGCCTTGAACTTGTGACCCTCCTGCATCAGCCTCCTGAGTTGCTGGGATTACAGATGTGCACTACCTTGTCTAGCTTAGTAGATATTCTTGAAAAAATGTTGCTGTGTTTGCTGTAGGTCCTTGGCACTTCCCAGAGAGCCAGTCAAAAAGGTGTGTGTGTTCAGTAATTTCCACAGTCACGGTTGTCTTACTAGGGAAAGGTCTTTTGAGCTTTTTGCACTGCCCCTCCAGAAGTCCCTCTTGATATATGTTTCAACTAACTTCATTGATTACTCCTTTAGCTTGAGGCCAGTGCTATCTGCCATGGTTAGATTCTGGATTTCCCTGATGTTCATCTGCGTTCTCCATTTCAAGGACATGTTCTGATCTTTTCCCTTCGTCTACAGACTTGCATTTTTCCATATTCTAGTTCATTGTGGTTTTAAATAATTTCATTGTAAACTGACATGGTAATTTTTCATTATATATGTATATTGTACAGAGCTAAGCACTAGGGATTCTGCCTAATGCAGCATGTAATAATTGTAAGAAGTAACCCTTTCCAATAGTCCACATAATGCTGCATTAGTGTCTAAATATATCTTAACATTTGATTATCAGATTCTCTGTTCCTCCAAATAGACCATCAATACGTAAATTGAAATTATTTATCCCCAAAGCATCCATATGGCATACTTGAAATTGACATCTAGTGCCTGATTGATGGACAGTTCTTAGGTGAAGATGTCAATCACATTTTCTCAGTGTCCATAGCTCGCTCCCAATGAGGAGCCCTAATGACAATAGAGTAACAAAGGTCCTGGGCCATGCCTCTTCAAGTATTGGACTGTTTATGTTTATTATTTCCTCTTTGCTGGTATGGTCTTCCATCTACCAGAGAAAGAAATGTACCAATTCAATCATTGCTTCTCTGTGAATCATCTGATTGCGCCTTGGTGGGGAGCTCCTGTGCTGTTGCAGTCTGAATGACAACTTGTGGCACTGGGTCCCTGTGTGTCCATCTTGAAGATGGACTGCGCTGACTGGAGGGGAGAGAAGTAGGTGTGTGGTGGCGTTGCCACAAACCTTTTCTGTACCTGGTGCTTCCTGTCTTCCTATTTCTGTTTGTATCTAGGGTATTGAAAGTATTCAATATAGTTATGAAATGAGTTCACAGACTTCTATGGCCAATTTTCAAAAATAACTTGCTCTTATATTAAGATGCTTGTTAAATCTGCCCTTGTCAATTTCATTAGTGGTCAACATGATATTTGTGCTCAGGCATTCCTTGAGTTATATTGACATTTTAAGTTTTCAACTTTTTCCTCTTTAACCCTCTGTTGAAGTTGAGTTCTTTTGCAGATCCCTCTATTCATACACCCTGCTCTTCCCTTTCCTTCCATGACACCAGGGGGCACGTGTGTGTCAATGGAGACCCTGTGGAAGGCAAGCCTGCAGGGTCCCTGCCTTTCCACTACCAGCGGTACCTGCTCAGCTTTTATTTCAGAGACTGTCCAGGCGCTGGGAAGCAAGGGCCTTCAAATGGCAACACAGAGAGGCAAAGGACAGATAAATACTCTGCAATCCATCGAAAAGCTCCTAAAAGCCACACAGTTGCCACGATCTTTCTTGTGCTGGAAAGGTAAGTTGGACTCAGTGAGACAGACTTGCTGTGTCTGGAGCTTTGTGTTCATTTGTGAGATAGAATTAGGGAAAACCGTGTTGTGTTATTGTGTTTTACACACACATCCTCCATATCAGGAAGCGGAGGCCAGCAGCCCAGAGGGAGAGTAGACTGAGGACAAGACAATAAAATGGAACTTGGCTGCTACAGTCCAGAACAGACAATGTAGTCCCCAGAACTTCAGCAGCGCCAGTGGAAAGAGGGATGATTTTTTTTATACTTAACGCTCTGCAGAATCAGGGTGAGTTAGTGGTAGCTCGTGAGGGTTCTATCAATGCAGAAAAACTGAGTATTTTTCTGAGCCATTGGCATAGAGCTGGCCACCAAAGCTGCAGGGCAGGAAGGCATGGCCGGAGTAGGATGCAGGACGAGGAGAGGAGAGGGGAGAAATCAAAGAAAATCAAGCAAGGCAAGATGAACTTGCCAGAGTTTTTGCAGACGGCAGCAAGGGAGGAGATGGAGACAGCGTTGTCCATTGCACGGTGTCCAGGAGGGTGGAAGGAGGCACGAAACCCAAGAAGGAAGTGGGCGGGTGCAACTTTGAAAGAGGACTGGGCTGGGCAGCCTGGGCAGCTGGACTGCTGGGACACGAGGAGCAAAAACTTTGAGGAGATGGAGACAGCGTGGAACTCCTGCAAAAACGGTGACAATCTACAAGGACCTGGGGGCGAGGGGAAGCAGTATGGTCAGATGGCTGCCTGCTGGAGTGCCTCCGCTCCACCTCATCCACCTCATCTCCGACCCAGAATCCTCCCTCGGGCCCTCTGCCCTGTCACTTCGGGCTCATGAAGAACTCTAAGTGCACAGAACTGAGAGCGGTCATTTTTCCCCAGCTCTGCAGGCTCAGGGAGGCTCGCCTGTTTCTGGAATTCCAGGTTGGAACCCCCTTGGCCCACTATTGCACACCAGTCAGCTAATAGAGCACCAAGCCAGAGGCTCAGTCCAGCCCACGGCCCTGTCATGGCACGGCCCTGTCATGGATAGCATCATCCCACGGAAACACGTTCCAGTTTCCAGGAAGCTTTTGGAACCTAGACCTGTGCCTTCAGGCTATCTTCGCAGCATTCAGCGGACTATGCACAGCTTCCTGGAGGCGTTTGTTTACCTCCCAGTGTGTAATATCACCTCAGCTCCAATCGCCTCCTCTTTCATCTTCAGTGGAGGTAGTGGTGCACTCTGGAAAGGAAGGAGTAAAGTTTCAACCTGCAATGTTTTAAACAATCAAAGATGTATTTCTGTGCTTCGGCAATTCAAATGCCATTTACTGTGATGAGAGGAAAGGAAGGAAGCAGGAGAAGTTAGGAAGGGCCTAGCACACCTGGTCGGGGAAGATTCACCCCAGCCCTGGGCTGGACGTGTGCTTACACTGCATACCCGAGTGCTGGCCTCTGATGTCGGCCTCAGGCACAGAATCTACCCCTCCATCCTCTGTGTCTCTCCACCCAAGCATGAATGGAGGAACAGTGGCCACAGTGAGGGGTGCCAGTCCCTGCTCTGCAGAAGGGGGTTAGAAGTTCTTTGGGTTCCTCCCTCACCAAGAGGAGCTCACCTCTAAGGGAAAGAAGGAAAGCTGGATTTTCCTGCCTCCCAGAAAATTTGTCTCCTATGGATTTCTTGTTCCATCTTAAAGGAGGCAAGTGTGGTATGCATCTATCAACAAGACTTTTAACTATCCTCTTTAATACCTTGATTATCCAGACCTGAGCCTTAGAAAACTCTGGTTGGGGGCTGGAGCGGTGGCTCAGCAGTTACAGTGCTCACCCGGCATATGCAAAGATGCAAGTTCAAACTCCAGCACCATGTGTACAAGAAGTGTCAGAGCAACAAAGCCACATGAAAAATTAAATATAATTGGTTCTCTCTTTCTCTCTCTCACTGTCCCTCTCCCTCTTTAAAAAGAAAAAGAAAAAGAAAACTCTGGCTGGAAATAACTGATGTAAGCTGACATCCATAAGGTTTCTGCGGACCCACAAATCATAGTATCTACACTGTAGTCCTACTCTCCATTCCAAAGGTGCTGCCTACAGAAAGATTCGTGTCCCTTTGCTAATGTGCGTAGGCAAAGGGGTCCTGATTTTAAGGTAAGGGGGCAACTAAAGCACTATTCTACTTATCTATATAGCTTCAAAAGACATGAATCATCTTTTATTTAATCATTTCTTTGAAACACTGAATTGTACTAGATGTAATCTTGAATGAAATCTAGAAAAATAATGTCAACTTATACATATATATATGCATATATAATAGATGATAGTGACTGGATAGATAATTTGAATAACATTAAATGAGATAATGTTTAATGAAATAATGCTTCTAAAATATCTTGCTCACTCTAGCACAATAAATACACATAAGACATTATTGTTTTCTTGTCGATTTTGCTGAAGATTCCAAGATAACGCATAGACGTTCTATCGCTGCCCTTTTCTAGCCACTCCCTGCAACACACACTGAAAACAAAGCACTTTCCTAAATCTGTACTTGAGGTGTGGTCTGTGGAACCTCAGCATTGACGGCACCTGGAAACTTGTCAGATCTGTGGAATCTCACCCAGGCCCGGTGAGGTGTGCCCAACTTAACACTGTCACCCAGTGAGTCTTACTCTAAAGAAGCGTGTGTTTAAGAGTCAGCTGCTAACCATACCTAAGGTGGCAGCATAGTGAGCGTGTGGGGGTGGGGGTAATTGCAATCAGATTTACTTAATCACCTGGCACTCAGATCTTGCAAGTGAAAAATAGGTTCTAGTTAAAAACCCACATGTGGCATATAAGAATATCTAACTCTAGAGAGATGGCAGCGGGCTCTTAACCAGATGCCCACCTTGTCATTTGTAAGCTCCTGGAGAAAAGAATGAATATTGGAGAAGGTTAGAGCTTAAGTTAAAGATGCATCAGCACTAATGATCTTTTCCAAGATGCAGATGTCTACCGGCCATTCCCCTGCTCCCCTCCAGCCCCGTTCCCCTGCTCCCCTCCACGCTGCCTTCCCTAGAGCACAGCTGCCCATCAGCAACCAGCATAGCTTTTGCTGCCATCCACATGAAGACCCCAGAAGACGCTGTGCAGCCTGCTTCTTTTTTCCCTACACACAGGCTACACTGCAGGTCAAACTCCCCCGATCTTTGCCTCAATCCAAGTTCCCCTTCCCGAGTTTGTGCTTGGAGCGCTTCTCACTCTCTGCCCTCTTGTACCCAGTTGCGATTCTCTGTCACGTCTGCGTCCTCCTTGTCTGAATGCTGGGGGCACTTGTAGCCCTTCTGCCCTGCCGGCCTGTGTTGGGGTATGTGTTTGTGGCTCTTAGTAGGCTGCATATCCCAGGGCGTTTTCCCTGCTCTCTTCAATCCTTGCCCTACCAGGAAGGGCTACCTGCCCAGAGCGCTGGCCTCTGAGGGGGAGCAGGTTCCCAGGGACGCATTTGGCTGCAGTTGGCAGCCGGTGGGGTCTGGTGTTCCCATCTCCAGCATCCCTCTGCCCTCCTGTGAGCACAGGGGCCCCACAGTCTCTTCTCCGCACACTGGCACATAAACTTTGAGAAGATAGGAACTGGGCCCAGCTGAGTTTTTCCTCCCTGTCCATTTCTTTGAAAACCTGTGATGGGGGTGATTTCACATCTTAATTTTAGCATTTCTTGCCGCATTTCACGACTTGACATTCAGTGTTCCAGCTCGGTCTTCAAATTCGAATTATTCTCTCTTGAACAAAAATAAATGACTCACCATCCAAAATGCACTAGGAAGTGAAAAATGGAATTCAGTCAGGTGAGCAGTTTTAATCAAAGTATCTCGGAAATCTGTGAACTCTGGTTACCCAAATGAGGCTTCCAAACTCCTGTACGAACTGTGTTATCCAACAAGCATAACACCATCTGAACATTTCAACAGAAGAATTTCTTACACATGAATCAAACATTAGGATTGATTCTAGAATGATCTGTTTTCATGATTCTCTTTCTAGTTTTGTTTGTTCGGTGGCAGCTATTTTAGGTCTAATATTTTTTTTGGCAAATACTAGAGTTTTTATTTCATAAGATAAAGCAATTTCTTTTGCTTTAATGTGACATACAAAGGCACATCTTGACTTGGACTATAAAATATTAATGGGTAGATGACTTGTCAGGCAGATGAAATCCTCTGGACACAAGAAATGAGTTGTAAGAAGCAGAGATGGCTTGAACGTTCTGGAACCCTTTCCTTCCTGCTTAGAGTAAGTTTGGACGCTCAAGATGAAGAGAATTAGAGACCTCTGCCCTAGGGATGCAGGGAGTGAGGAAATAAGATGGAAAGCTCTTACTTTTTAATTTTATGATAGCTGTTGGTGCCATAGGGAATGATAAAATTAGGGAATTGTGTTTTCAAACAGATTTAGTCAATTCCATTCCACACTATTTTAAGCCAGAGTTAACGTGCGACTCCTGCAAAGTGCTTGCTTGTTGTTTAAAGTTTTGACTGAAGGTAGCAAATGTTCTCTTTAAACCTTTTCAGATTCCACAAGAAGATTAACCACAGTGCTTCTGGTTCCCAATGGGTCAGCACTGTCTTTTAGGTGTCTGGGGAGGACTATCCTCTCCTTGGTCATTTACTGCCAAGTTTTCTTGTGCCTCCACATTCTTTAAGTCCAGGCAAGATTTTCAGAATTTTGGCTGAAACTGGGTTTGATCTGGAGGAATAAACAGATTCTAGAAGAACTGTTCCTTTTCTTTCTTTTCTTTTCTTTTTTTTTTTTTTTTAAAGAAAGAGCAACAATAAGAGAGAGAGAGAGAAAGAGAGAGAGAGAGAACCAATTTTATTTAGTGTTTCAGGTGGCTTTCATTGCTCCGAACCTTCATGATGTGCATGGTGTGGGGTTCAAACCCACGTCCTTGTACAAGCGGCACAACCTCTGAGCCACCGCTCCAGCCCCAGAAGTGACCCTTTTCTAAACCACATCCTTTGGGGCTTAGTTCAAGGGTTTGTTTTGGACTTTGGTTACTGACTGATCTCTTGGTGGGGAAGGTTTTATGATTCCGTGTTTTAGGGGCTTTTATTGTATTTGCAGTAGCCCTCCAGCTGTCATCTGAGTGTCTGCCACCATTATCATGTGGGAATCTTCTCTGACTTTTGAGTCCCCTTCGGGTCTCTTGACCCCCTCTGGGTTGCTAGCCAGTGTGTTTATGGAGCAAGCGGCTCTGTCTGATCGTTGTGTATGCAACATCATTTGCATGACTATAATCTCACTTCAGCGTTGACAGATGTGGTCTATGTGCAATATATATATTTATGCATATATGTTGTAAATACAGATGTACAATCTGTATTTATATCTTTATATTTTATGCCTTTTAAAATTATAAATATTTAATGAAACATTTGATCAGATGTCTTTGAAAGAAGAGAATGCTGTATTAGAAAGGGTGACAGTTATATTCTCTATAAACAGTAAGTACATTTTTTTTGCGTTTAGAACCCAACAAGGAAAACTCAAAATGGAATGAGCGGCCGAGTTTAATGGCATCAAAGCTCACTGAGGTTTCTGCCTGTATCTGAGAAACAAACAAATTCTATGCATTTTTGATCAAAGGACTTAAACCATGCCACAATTTAGAGTAAAGAACGAGAAGGAGAAAAGTTATTGGTCCCCACTAGAACATATTGTTCTGCTATCAGTGGATGCAATTCCTGGCTAATATTGTCAGAATTCAGCATAGACACTGAGCCCGTGGACATCTAACTCCCTGTTAACATGATTTCCAACCAACCTTCCCAAGGTGATGTATGAAAACACAGGACTGAAACATAACCATTTCTTGGCTCTTGGGAACTTCTTTTTATTATCTTGCAGACAGACATGTGTGTAAAAAGCAAAAGCTTTGTATTCAGCATTTCACCCACACTGATCCTGCTTAGAAACCTCTGTAGAGTGTTGTTGGGGTCAGGAGTTCTGCCACCTGCAAAGCTGACCTTGTGGGAGCTGATGTGATAAAACAGCTTTAGGTTGTAGTCAATAAATAATCCTGGTGCTGAGGACACTATCTTGGGCCAGCTCTTCCAGGAAGAGCTAAACAAACCAAGGTGTCAACACTTTGATCTGTCTTTGACATCACCTCCTCTTCCTCCAACCCAGGCCCTCACTGTACCTGGAGTTCTACTCAGCAATTAGAAGCAATGATGTTGCAGCCTTTGAAGGTAAATGGATGGCTATGGAAGAAATTATGCTGGGTGAAGTCAGCATAATCCAAAGAACCAAGGGTCGAATGTCTCCACTCATCTGTGGAGGCTGGATCTAGACCCTGGCCTTTGAGAAAGGAGGTCAGTTCTCATGTTTTAAATCCAGAAAAGGTGTAGTGACATATAACCTAAGACACTTGTAGAGATGTATTGGGAAGGAGGTGGGGAGGGATAAGGGTTGGTAATTGGGGGGGGGTCTTGGGGGTAAATCTAATTTTCAGAATATATATATATATGTATATATATATATACATATATATATTGTTTCATTAGAGGAAGCATGTTTGATTGTTTAACAAATAAATTTCTTATTAAAATAAAAAAAAGAGACAATCGAGTTCTCTGGGTGTGGAACTACACAATGACCACAAGGAAGAGAAACCAAGAACAGCAGAAACCTGCTTTCTTTGGTTTGCCAGCCTTCCCTGGTTGGTAATGCAGTCCCTTGGTTGGTGAATCTGGGACCTGAACGTGTGCCAGCATTTTAGGACTTGGAATGTTTTGCTCAATCAGATTTTCGGACCTCGTCCCTAGAGTTCCTGGTTTGGGAGATCTGACCCCAGGGTTTGGATTTGTAGCATTGTTGGGGTGAAGCTGATCCATGAACAACATTGTGAGGACCACTGACGTAACTGTTTCGCATCTCTGAGTTCTGCTGGGAAATAGTTTGGAATCATAATCAAAATAAGACAGTAATACTTCTTCCATCGTTCCCAGAAACAAGTCACAGAAATGTTGCTCCTGTGTTTGGATGCATTTCTGGCACTGTTCTGGATTGCCTGATGAAATTGGGGACACACAGTTAAATTAAAATCTAAATAGCAAATAACTTTTCAGTGTAGGTATGTCTCAGGGATCCATTTGCTAAATTTGGAAAGCCTACATTTGAGTCATGAAAGTTAATTCATGCCTTATTTGTTTTGTGCTCAAGTATAACCTTTTCAATTATGCCAAGTGGCATTTTAATAAAACTATATAGGCATATGTGTATAGTCTACAGTTATATTAAAGCCTCTATGTTTTCTATAAAGTGTAAATCAAAATTGAGGGGATTTGTGAATTTAAGTGATAATATTGCAAATTTGAGATGATCAGGTTCCATTAATTTTAAGGTCCGTTTTTATTCCTCAAATGTCTTTTACAAATGGTTTCCACAAAATTAAGGCAAGTGCTACAGATTTAAATCAGCAAGGTAGCTGAGTGTGGTGGTACTTGCCTATAATCCCTGGGACATGGGAGGCTGAGGCAGGAGGTTTGAGAGTTAGAGGCCAGCCTCAGCAACTTAGACATTGTCTCAAAATTTTAAAAAAATAATAATAACGAGGAGGAGGAATATAGCTCGGTGGTAAAGTGTACCTGGGTCCAATCACCAATACCTAAATAAATAAATAAACAAATCAGCAAGCTGACAGCTTTCTTAAAGAGGTTACCACATACCGCAGCTTTGTGGAGTGAGGAAAAGCCTGTGGAGCCCTGGAGGAGCTCATACTATAATCACAAGTTGCTGTAGGACTAGCAGGAACTCATGGGGTCTACCTCTTAGCTTTAAAGGGAACAAGGCTGCACATTTGTTAAATATTAGACTTCAGAGACTCAACGTTGAGTTGGGGCTCCTTGATCACAGTGGAGCTGATGGATGACAGTCCAGGTTACAAAGGTGTTACCATGTGGGTGTCAGAGGATGATGAATAGGGGACCTTGCTCTGTATGGATGTGCGGCTTCTAATCATGTCGGTTGGAGTTTCAGGAGGAAACCCATACGAAGTCTACAGCATCTCAAATGAATCAGAATTCCACTGCAAAGCTAAGCGTTCATCTTCCTTCCCATGCAAAGAGCATTTCTAGCAGACACAAGTCGATTACAGTGGCCTTTGGCACCGCCCCCGCCAGGTGCCCCCTTACAGGAAGGAGAGTGGGCTATAGCCAGGAAGCCAATCGGTGGCCATCAAGAGTGAGGTCGCACACATGTCTAAAGTACTTCATACCTATTCATCTAACCAAGCACCAAGCATTCCTTTCGTTGCCCGGTGTGGCGAACGAAGGTGAGATTCCCCTGCACGTTCACGAAGGCAGGTAGAGTCCACAGTATGTGAGGTTCCTCAGGGACAAAAGCTCATAATTAAGCCTAGTATCTACTACTTTAAAAAATGCCTTCTGGCGCTGGAGTGGTGGCTCAGTGGTTATAGCACTTGCCAGGCTTGTGTGAATACACAGGTTCGGATCCCAGCACCACGTACACAATGAAGTGTTGGAGCAACAAAATCCACGTGAGAAACTAAATAAAATTGATTCTCTCTCTTTCTTTCACTATCCCTCTCCCTTTAAAAAAATAATGCCTTCTGACTTTCTCTCCACAACTGTTGAGGCCAATGTAATGTTTTATCAGATTGCAAACGTGAGCAGCATCCCCGTGGAGGAACATTCCCAATGTTCCAGGTTAAGGAGCCTTCCCACGGAGGGGTGAGCAAACCTAATGAGAAATAGAGTTGGCTTTGATTCCTACAGACAAGAAAAAGCTTTCAGTAGATTATTCCTAAAACAGAAAAAAAGCCAGCTTTCCAGGATTTCTTAGTAGTCACTCTCTAGCCTCCCGTTTACGAGAAGAAGAAAAGCCTCAGGATTCTTGGATTGAAAGCTGCCTGAGTGCTTTTTTGGAAGATCTCTGCTGCAGGAAGTTCGCCACTAGAATCGCTGGAAAGGAGACAGTGTTTGTCAAGCTGCTCCAGTCACACCTCCGCTGAGCGAGCGTCCTGTGTCTTTCAAACATTTTTTGCAAGAAAACAACCCATTTATGTTTTTTTTTAGTAAAGAAGAGCTTTCATTGCTGAACTACTGGGTAAAGAATGGTTTGCAGAAGGAAAACCTGGACTAAGAAGCCAATTCTGGGGGCTGGAGCACTGGCTCAGTGTTTATGGCGCTTGCTTGGCATGCACAGGATGCGGGTTCAAACCCCAGCACCATGCACATGACAGTGTGGGAGCAATTAAAGCCACATGAAAAACCAAGAAAAACTGATCCTCTCTTTCTCTCCCCATTTTCTCTCTCTTTATAAAAAAAAAAAACAATTTCATCTTGCCTTCCTCCTGGGGTCTGTGGCCCTGTGTCTTCCTGCACCACTGTCCTCATGTCACCGTGAGCTGCCATTCCCTGGTCCTCACGCTGCTTCTCGGTGGTCCTGGGCCTTGAGAGTCTGCGCCTGGTTCTCAGGGGCCTCACCCCAGCTCCCCCAGTGCCCTGCAAGCCTCCCTTTCTTCCTAAGTGCAGCAGGCTCAGGTTCACGCTTCTTCTCTTTCTTGTCCGCCCCCTGGGTGATCATGCCCAGACTCAAGGTTCATTTTACAGGGTGCGTCCCAGATTCGCATCGCTAACCCAGATTCCCTCCCCTCGACCCCAGACCCAGCTGGCTTCTAGACACTTCCACTTCACTGTCCCACTGGAGATGCCTGTTGGGGCCCCTAGTTGATCCTGTTCCCTGTCCAACTCCTCTCAAGCAATAGTAGACTTATATACTGCCTCTTTATCAAATCCAGTGCCAGCGTGTCTTTTTTTTTTTTTTTTTTGGACCAGAGATTGAACCCAGGGGCGCTTTACCACTGAGCCATATCTCAGCCCTTTTTATTTTTTATTGTGAGACAGGGTTTCACTAAATTGCTTAGGGCCTCATTAAGTTTCTGAGGCTGCTTTGAGCTTGCAATCCTCCTCCCTCAGACTCCTGAGCCACTGGGATCATAGATGTGTGCCACCGTGCCTGGCCTGGGTGTCATTCTTGAGTGACCTCCTCCTCTCTTTTCTCATCCCCTGAACCATTCTACTTAAACTGTCATCTCAGCCTCCATCCCAATAACTTAGATTCACACTCTGCCCTTAGCCTTTGGGAGTCCCCGCACCTTACACGCCCACCTCATTTCTTATTGCCCATCCCCCTCCACCGAAGGAGCTTCTACCAGGGCAGGCATTTTTCTGTTTTGCTCGCTGGGGTACCCCTAGGCCAGGAGCAGTGTCCCCCAGAGTGGTTGTAGGAGGAATGTGTGTTGAACAATGGGTGACTGAGCCACAGGAGTCTGGTAGCCTTGGGTAGATGAACCCCATCGAAGCAGCAGAATGACCCCTGCGGCTACACAGGAGCTGCTGGAGTCAGAGGAAGCAACCACAGGGTGAAAGCCGTCAAAGCAGACAGGGGGCCTTCCCAGCTCCCACAGCACCTGGCTGCTGAAGCCAGCGGCTCCTGTAGACTTTCTCCAAACTCTTCCGTCACTGTCTTTTTCTAGCTGGTATTTTTATAGAGGGCATTAATATTAGAGAGGAGTACTTTTTCTGACACTTCAAGGACTTGCAATCAGGAGAAAGTGCTGAATCCACAGAAACACAGTAGGCGAAATCTCTACGATGCGGAGGCAACTTGGAGATGCAGACGGTGCGTGGCCTCCAGGGTGAACACATCCGTCATAACGGAGGGGGCTGCCGAGGCGCGAGGCCGCAGGGAGGTGACAGCAGAATCCCTGGAGGGACGCTCTCGAGGCTGGAGAGTTCCCGGGTGGCTCATCATTTCTTCTGCCGTTTCACGAGTGCTCATTCTTCAGCGTGTTGGTTCTTAGTCTGTGTCACGGTGTCCTGTATTCTCACCCTTCCTGTGTTGCAGACGCTCAGCTCACAGGAGCACGTGAGGTGTCTTAGCAGAGAGCCCCTTGAACTGGGTGTACAGTTGCTGTCCCGGTACCCACGATCAGGAAAGCAGGAAAGACACACTTTCTGAGAGAATGGCAAACAAACAAGATCCATCACTTGGAGCGGGTTTTTCCTTTCCATCCATCACAATGATTGACAATATTCAGAAAAGATACCTGGAGAACTTGGAAAGAGACCTGAAGCCCAGGAGATTTCCTGCCCAAGGTTACTGTGAATGAGAGCTCGCTCTGTGCCAGGCCTGGTGGCCACAACTGTATGTGTGCAGTCTCCTTCAACATGCCAGCACCCTAGGGTGTTGTGGGAAACTGTAAGAAGATGAAGGTGGAGATACCCAGTGAATTTGGGGAGCAGAGTGTGCTCTGCAGTGTGAGGGAGGGCAGGCTCGGAAAGCGAGGTGGGTTCGTCATGGCAACGGGCAGTGTCTGCGACTGGGGTTGCCTTGCGTTTCCCTGGTTCCTGGGAGACCACTGGGCCTCTCCTCGACTTACATTCCAGACCGCTGTTCTCAAAGACACGTGGTTCCTGGGCTTTGGCAGTAGAGAAAGGAAAATCTTAAGGGAGGGTTTTCTTAAGGGAGGGTGCGTTAGGCTGAGAAGGATGCTGATGATGATCTGTGAATCTTCGTGGTGATCCTCAGATCTCCCTGCAGTTAGAATAATGCAGTATTCGTCAACCACCTCTGCGCGTTTGAGCACTCATGAGGAGCACTATCTTAGGACCAAGGAACCCCGTGTTTGGAATAGTGTTTCAGAAGATCTGTGAATATCTTATTAGTACTAAGATAACGATACACTCAGGTTATTTCTTCCTGTGTTCTTGATTAGCCCCCAGCCACGGCAGGCGTAGCTTGGTCTCCTTTCTGGCCATCGTAGTCCTCTTTGTCTCATTCACCTGGTCAGATAGATTTAATGGGGTCCCCTCCTTCCCTTAACTGCATTCAAGAGTCCAGGTCTTAAGCACTGAGCAAATTGAACTCGTAAAGATTCAGGAGCCAGTTCTTTAAAGAGAGAGAGAGAGGGACAGTGACAGAGAAAGGAGAGAGAAAAATTTTATTTAGTTTTTCATGGCCTTCGTTGCTCTGAGACTCCGACGTGTACGTGGTGCTGGTTTTTGAACTCACATACTTGAGCATGCTGGGCAAGCACCACAACCACCGAGCCACCGCTCCAGCCCTGGGGCCAGCTCTTTATGCTCCTCTCCTCTCACACCTGCCATGTTGGTCTGTCCAGTCCTCTGTCACAGAAGGTCCCTGACGCGTGTTCCCCATCCCAGTCCTCTGTCGCAGGTCCCTGATGTGTGTGTGTTCCTCATCCCGTGTGTAGATGTGTGGGTTGTTGTGTTACTCCTGCCAGGAGAGGGAACACAGAAGGCGTATTACAAAGCTCAGAGATAAACTTCCCTGCTGAAATGCTTCCAAATTAATGTGTGACACTTCACTGACTGTCACTTTGAACGCAGCTATGACTTCTGAAGAAAACAAGCCACGGAGTCAGACCGTGTTTATTAGCCCTGCACTCCTCGTTCCTCAAGCACCGCTTCCACTTATGATGAATTGGCAGCCAGGGGAGATAAAGAGAGTATCTGAAGGTTTACATCCGCAGCCCTCTGTGATTTGAAGGAATAAGATGTGCATTACACGAAAATTTCTGTTCCTTAATATCACCTTGCTGCCTTAGAAAACACTATTTTTAAATGTTCTTTATCTTTCCTCTAGTTCCCTTTAATTAAAACATTTCGCAGTTATGATATTAAGAGGAAAATTGGCATTCATTCATTATTCTTCTCTCTTTCCACAGCTAGCTCCTGGTGTTTGCAAATTACAAAGTGGTTTCTTCTCGGTTTCCATTCTGGGATCTGCAGTAATCACACAGCTGGTCCCCCAGTCATGGGCAGCATCTCTCAGTTTTATGTTACTTTTTGCTGCAGCTTAGGAAAGAAAAAAAAAAAAGAGTTGTCAACTCTCAAGAGATTGCCGGCTAATGATTTGCAGATCCTTATGAGGCAGGCTGGAGGAAGGCTGTGCCGTTTGAACCCGAAGAGCTCTCTGTCGGGTCGCCTTCCCTTGGCTCAGGGGAACCTGCTCCAGGACTCAGGGGGGTTTTAGGTTTTTGCCATGCGTGTTGGATTCGGGGTGCTATGGCAGAGAGCTCAGCAAGCAATTATAGGAGCAAATGAGAGGCTGGCTTGGTGGCCCCCTGTGTTAGCTTTTCTACACCTGCCTGGAAGCCAAGATCTCAGTTCCTCCTCAGGCCTGGGCAGCACCTCAGATCTGTCCCTGAGAGCCTTGCAAACGTCCCATTTTCCAATCAACTATTCTTCCTCTCTGCTTTTCCTCCCTGCGTGGTAGAACTGCCAGGACCAGCAAGGCAGAAAGAATGAACACTTGGTGCTGGATGATTTGGGGGCTGTGTGGGCGAGGGTGGCAGATAAGTTCTTGAATGCAGGGTGACAAGGGACCACTGAGCAGATCAGTTTACATCCAAAGTTATGTAACCAATCACCCTTAGAAAGATAACTGTGAATTAAGGTACACACACACACACACACACACACACACACACGCAAGTGCAGTCACCGACATGGAAAGTGCTCGAATCCATCTCACATTTCTGTGACCTTGGTGATTTCTGAGAGCTGGCCGATGACTTCCCGGAAGGCTTTGTCGTCGCATCTGCTCTCCTGCACTGCTGGTCTTCTGGGCAGGATTTGTTATTCTAACACATCCGTCTTTTGAAATGTGCAGACTCCCTTCTGGATTTCATGTCAAATTTAAAGTTCTTGAAAAAGCAACCCATTGCTGTGTATGTTGTCTGATTCTGTCTTTTGTCAGAAATAAGCTAGCCTAGTAAGGTGGACCTCCTTGATTTGAGGCTTTGCAGTATGCATGTGAAATGAGATCTCCTGGCAGAGTACACTGGGACTCAGCTTCTGTTGGGTGCAGGTGGCACCGAGCACCCGCCGAACACACTCCACATTCCTGTGCATTGGACTGAGCATGGCCTTCCCGTACAACTCCCAGCTCGCTGCAATCAGTGTTTCTGCCGTCTCCGCACCCTATCCAAATGCAACCTCGCGATCCCAATCACGCGTGATGTGGAGGAAGTGTGCTGTGTCATACCATACGAAGATGCTTTCTGGCAAAGCCATTGCTGGGATAGAGCTGAAACTACTACAGTGGCTTGCAGGGAACATTAGTGAGAGCAGCATTTCTCTACTTCCTTCTGCAGAGCAGCTGGGAGGAATCAGTTCACTCGGCAAGCGTGGCTGCTGCCAGCCAGCTGGCAGGGAGTGCTGCAGAGTCGACAGCCAGCTCCTCCACAGCTGCCCTGTGCCGGTCCATCTGCAGCACATGCCATCTGCCAAGCACCAAGCAAGAGGGGAGGAGGTCCCTTGAAAAGGAGACTTTCAAAACCACACAGAAAAAGCATTTTCTCCTGTGGCGCAACCACTTTGATCTCACGCCCTCCCGCTCCCCCTCTCCCGCTGGGTGAACACCCACGTCCTTCAGAACCAAAGCAGTAACACAGCAGTTTCATGGTTAGCTTAGACATCATTTTTCAGGTAAAGGAACCAAAACCTGTGTCTGTTTTTTTTTTTAAAGAGTCATGTTATTATTTAATTTGGAAAAAACTCTCACGACCAAGTTTAAAAATCATTTTTTATGTGTTTGATGTCATCATCCGACCACCACAGTTTGAACTTTAAACAGCTCAGAATAAGTACCTTTGGGAAATATTCCAAGATTTTCTTCATCATCTTAGTAATTTTAGAAGTTAGTAATCCACAGTTAAGGAACACCATATCCCAGAAAGACCTTGTATCCCATTCTTTCCTTTCCAAGGTCATTGAGATCATGAGAATTGAACTTGTGGGATAGACTGACCAGATATTCCATTTTATAAGGAGATACCCATTTAAGAAATGTGAATTCTAGAATGGAGATTGTTTAGAGTAGTCAATCACTTACAGAAATTATTTCCTGCTGGAAATGAGAAGAACATATTTTCCCACTCTTTTGCAAACATCTCAAAATACAGATGGCCAGGGACCAGCAGTCGTGAGAATGCGGAAGGGCACTGAGTGGTCACCCCCAGTGCTGGCAGAGTCCGGCTGGCCCATGGTGCTGGAGAGAGCCTTGTGCTCGCTCTGCTGGGCTTCTGACGTTCTGTGGTGAGAGTCTCAGTGCACTTTGTGGTGCTGGGCACAGGGCCTGCGTCTTCACTGCATTCCCCCTTGTATCCACTTTGTACTCTGATTTCTGAGTTTCTCCCATTACTATTAATGGAAAGGTTTCAAAATTACATACTGCTGTTTCACAAATGTCCATGCATAAGACATTTTGTTTGAAGACATGCTTCATGCAGAGGACAGTGATGTCTCCTGGGAAATAACATTTGCCAGAACGGACCAGGTCAGCACTACTGGGCTGCACAGTAGTCTACTACCCTAAGTGGAACAAGGAACTGCATAGCATTGTCTCTGTGTGCGGCAGCATTTGAGAGAGGAGCCTGATGTTGAATGGCATGGTTCAGAGGACTCGAAGGGAATCAATTTTCTAACTCTCAAGAGCTTCCTTTCTCCACTTTCAAACTCGCTACTCCTCCAGATCTGAAGGCACAAAGAAGCTGAGAACACGTTGGCAAAATCTTTTGCTGACATCGTAGGTCTGTGTTCCCATGAGTGTATTTGCTGTGTATGATACACATGCAGCTATAATAACACATGCACACACATAATATATAAAATATATATGTGCACATGTATACAAACATATATCATGAATATATGTGTTTCACTTTATTCTCATACATTTAAGCAACATGTTAGTTACCTTAGGATGGTAGAGTCATAAGCAAGTTGCTTAATTTTTATTTCTGTGTATTCTTCAAAGCTTCTACCATGGGTAAACTAAAAACATGCTCCAGCTAGCATTTTTGCATATGGCAGAGGAAAATTTCTTTGCCTTGGTCACAAGTTCCCAAAGTTAGGGAATCCAGAGGAATATATTCACATGGCCAAAATAGTCAAGCTCCCAAAAAAGGAGGTGTCTGCAGCTCCTCTCCAGGAGAGGCTCGTGGGAAATGCAGAGGGCCACAGAGGCAATCCCTACAACCAGGCGGCCTAGTGTGTTCTCTCTGCCATTGTGAAATACCACAGGTATGGGGCTTGAGCCAGCCACAACTTCTCACAGTTCTAAGCACAAGAAGTCCAGGTTGAAGGTCAGTCTCTGGTGAGGTCTCTCTTCCTGTCTGCCTTCCTACTGAAGCCTCACATGGGCGGCAGTGAGAGCGGAGGAAGAGGGGCCTGCGACCCCTTGGGTGCCTCTTCAGCTCACCATATCACAGCGAGCCTGGCTCACCTGTTACACATGACCACCTAACAGCAAAGTCGTCTCCAGGTCCCCACGTCCAACACCATCACCATGGGGTCAGGCTTCCATGCATGGGTTGGAAGGGTCTCATCACAGTCCTTAACAGTGGCCAGCCTACTGTGGCCATCTTGCAAGGACACACAGCTCTTTCTGGCCCCTACCACTGAGGGGGCCAAGTTGCAGGGACAACGTGAACAATGTAGAGGCATCACACATGTCTGTATAGAGTCTCCTGGGGACATAGGTCATATTGTTCTAGAAATAGCTCAGTCCCCTCAACTCAATAGGCCATTTTCCATTCAGTGCAGATGATAGGAAAAAGAGGCACATGCAGAAATTAAAAGGAAAACAAATTCAAAACAGATGTCAGGAAATACTTTTCTCCCCAGAGGAGGAGAAATATAGATGAGAAGGATATTTAAATAAGGCAGTCTACTGAGTCAAGAAACTAGGATCATCATTTACAAATGGAGATGGGCTGCTGGGCTGAGAGAGAGGTAGGTGGCCCCTGAATTTGGAGTGAGAAACGTGACCGACCAAAGGGAAAACGCGGCCAGGGTGAGGGGGTCTGTTCATTAGGCCACGCTGCCCACTGCTGCTCTCTCCTTGGGCATTTGAAATGTGTGCTAAGATTGTGCTCATGAGACAGGAAATACACGTTTTAGCAGGAAATAAATCTGTCCCTGCAGACGTCGACGGCTGTGTTTCATTAGCTCAGAGTCACTTGTGTCACTTTCAGCTTGGTTTCCACTTTAGATTCCGTCACCTTGACAGAGTTTTCCAGACGGCAGTCTTATGGCTGGCCCTCTGAACGACTCCAGGTCAGGTTTGCAGACCAAAATTTCCTGAGTGATTATCGTGGTGAAGACCCCATCAGCCTGGTGCTTAACGCTTTCTTTCGTTTCAACCCTAGGAGTGGCATGGGTTGAAGTCAAGGGAGGTTCTGGACCTAGGAAAATTCTGCTTCCCTCAGAAAGGCTTGCTCAAGAAGACCAAACCTTTTCCAGCATCTCGGACACATCACTACGTTTCCTTCAACTCCATATCATTAGGTCCGCCCTCCTTGTGACGCAAGACATGGGACTGCGTGTTGATGATGCGTGACGCGTGTACACTGTAGCAGTCGAATGTCTGGGTAAATGCTGCATGAAATTGAAAAACTGAAGTGCTGTCTGGTGTCAGGGTATCTGCAACACTGTGGCGAGTCAATGAAGTACTCGGAGCACAGGAGCGCACGGAGCGGGAGCTCCTGTCAAAGCGTCACACAAGTAGTCTTATTGGTGGAGATGGAGCCTGCACCAGGCTCCAGGACTCCACCAAGGAGGAAATAGCTCACACTCCCACTCTTCCTTCAAATTGCTCCTCGCCTTCCATGCAACGCACTACAGTTTGACGTGCCCACCATCAGTTAGGTGCGGCCCCTGGAGTCACTCAGGAAGTGGTTCCCAGCTCCCGCTGCAGAGAATTTGTCATTTCCGCCCCTGAGCTCCCGCACACTTTTGGACACATTCTATTATAGAAATCATAATACTCTGTTGTGATAATGGGTCTGTTTCTCTTTCTTCCTCAAAAAAGCTAACACCCCTTGAGATCAGGAGAATGTATTACTGTATTGCTTATCTCTAGACTCTGGTCCATTTTCTAGCACAGAGTTAATGGCCAATAAAAGTTTATTGACCTAAAGTGATGTGAAAAAATTGTGTCAGTTGGAGTTCAATGAAAAAAAGACCCTGAGATAAGGTCTAGGAGCAAGTGGTCTATTTGAAAGATAATTCCAGAAGTAAAGGCTTGGGAATGTGAGATAGGGAAGGAAAGAGGCCGGTACAGGGTACACTACTGAGCTGTTTATCACAGTGAATACCTGGGGTTCAAGCTCTGTGGGGACCCTCTGAAAAGCTACAGAGCTTGTAGCTCAGAAGCCTCCTCCAAAGGCAGAGTGGATGGGGCATTTATTCAGCCACACTCTACTCACTAATAATGACTGTCCCAGGACACTCTCTTTTCCATTTCTTGAATGATTTGACTGCCCAGACAGAGTGAGTTTCCAAAACTTTGGAGGAAACCTCAGTAAAACCCTGAGCATTGTAGAAGACCCTAGAGACCACTTGGGATGAGAAACTCAATAATCAGGGTCTATCTACCCTGGCTACAGTTGAAGGTAGACGGGGGCTGAGATGAAAAACAGTATCTACTCGATCCTTGAGGAGTGGGCTTTGATGAATTGACAGCTGCCCGGGGAATGAGTGACAGGTCCTGAGAATGTCCAGATCAGAGGCACTGTTCATGCCCAGCTACCATTACGTGAGGGGCATGCGGAGATGACTCCTCAGATGGGTCTAGTGCTCTGTCTCCCCGGCCCTCAGGCTGAGCAGCAGCATCTGCTCAGAGGGCCAGAGCTGAAGAAGGTGCAGAACTGCAACGACAGTTTGCAGCTGGGTGCATGCCTTGCAGAGCAAGGAGGGGACACCAGGGCGGCTTCCTTGCTGCCTCGGGGAATGGGGGGAGGGCCTGCAGGATTCCACTCGCTCATGGGCATCATCAGATGGTGGCACGGAGCTGGAGCTGAAGAACCAGCATGAAAATCTGTGCAGTGCTCTGTCGAGGGTCTGAAAATGCCGCAGTTTCCCTACTTCCCCTGGACCAGTCAGCTCACAGTAGGTGTGGGAAATATCGACGCAGAGATGAACGATTCACAATCTCACAAGGAGAAACACTGTCCCCGACTTTTAATTCCAATGCTGTCTACCGAGTTCAGCAAGGGAAAGGGAAGGACCCTTCTCTAAAGAACCCAAGAAAAATTTCCAAATAACACAACCATCTAGAAAGTTTTGGAGTCCCTTTGTACAGGCTTTTTATTTTATTTGTAGGATATTTTTTTGCCTTCAAATCATGTTTGACTTTGGTAATAGTATTTTACTTGGTATAGAATTAATCTGATTTAGAATTTAAAGGCTGCGATTGTACAAGAGTGAGGGTGATATTTAAACTAAAGAGAGGATTTCAAAGATTTGGAAAGTTGTCTAATGGGAGACAGCATGTTATACGTAAAAACAATCGAGCTGTGTACTTTCTGTAAGACATAGTCGGAACACAGTGCCTTTTAGCATGCTCAGACTGAATCAGAAACAAATAGAATGTTGAAATTCGAAGTGAGGACACGCGAGGTTCTAGAGATACACTGGGACTCCGAGTTTACGTTGGGGTCACAGGTGAACAAACCTGAAACCTGAGAAGTAAGTGAACTGGGAGGCTCGGTTTGTTAATAGATCAGCTCGAGAAATAGAGTGCAGGTGCCAAGGACTGATTCTGGAAGTTTGTCTTTGCCGGTGTTCGTGAGTTGGCTGAATGAGGACTGCTTTATTGGTGGGAAGTTTCAGTTCTGTCTAATCACATGCTGAGCAGAGATCTCCTGGATAAAGCCAGGCTGTGCAAATAATGACATACTAGGTAACAAAGATTAAAGTTATGTAGAGAAGATAAATTCCGTGAGAGGAGAACAGAATGGTCAATAATTTATTTGGTCTGAAATACACTCTGCATATCTGCTGGAGCTAAGTAGGGGCACCTGGGACTTTGAGTGTATCCTGTTTCTTAAGAGAACAAGGCAGTGGGAATAACAGCTAGACCTTGGAAAGAAGGAGTGAATTATCCGTACACCCGGGAAGTCTAAATACGAAGTTCACAAAGCTGAGGAGGGCCTTTCTCTCTAACTCTTACATGAGTCAGAGCTAAAAAAATGAATTGTCCTCTTCAGGAACTGCATCTTCTCTGGATTAGAAAAAGCATCAATATTCAATTTTAATTAGTCATAGGAAATGTAAGACTTTCCTGTATCATCTATCATTGGGCTTCAGTACAAACTTGAGTTTTGGTATTATTTCAGTATAATTCAGTATTATAAGCATCCCAAAATCTCTTAAGACAGTTTATTTTGTATTGAGATAAATTATTTCTCTGATAGCTTATAATCCCTTCAGCATTTCATAGTATATAACCAAATATTCCTAAAATGTTGTCTCAAGACATTCCAAAAAATGATTTTAATGCAGAGAGAGTTAAATTCATCACTTTTTGAATTAGGAAACTCTTAATGCAGTTGGATAACAAAGTAGCTGTGTTTGGCAGTCAGTTACATTGCACTGTTAATTTATGGAAAGCTTAACGTACCTGTCACCCCACAAGGCTCTTTCGTACCCACCATCCCTGAGACATGAATGCTTATTGCCCGCTAGGAGGAGTTGTGAAACATCAAGTCTATCTTGCAATTTTGAATCCAATGGGTATTTTTACTGCCCATGTGTCAGGATGTCTGTCAGATTCCTCCAAGCCCCACATTCACCTCCCTCTGGCCTTGGTAGCCTGTCACACCTGGGCTGCTCTGTGATGCAGGCTGTACTGTTTCCCCACTGTGGCCACCTGCATGAGACGCCACGGTGCCTGCGTTTGCCCAGAGCAGAGACTCTCACTCCCAAAAGGCCTTGGTAGCGTCTGAAGACATCCTTGGCTGTAACACCTGGCAGGGGCATGTGATGGCTTCAGGGATGCAGTGAAATAACCTGGAACACACAGGACAGCCCCACCATGAAGGGTCTCGAAGTCCTGATGTGACTAGAACTGAATTTCAGGTGCCCAGTGAGAATGACCAACACCATCAGCAGCAGTGGGTAGGTGCCAGAGGGCTGGGGTAGGTACTGTCCTCAACAAACCCCCATCAGTAGGGGGTGACGTGTAGGGGAACAGTCAATAACAGAGCATGTTGGCCACTGACTGTCACACTGACACATTTAAAAAAAGCTGTGGCCATTTCCGCTGAGAGATCATGGTCAGCATTCTTTATTTAGACCCACAGTTCAATTGACAGCAGAAAGCAGTGTGGTCGCACCTGGGACCCTGGAGCACGGGCTTCCACGGTGTGAGCTGAGGCATGGAAGCCACATCGTCCACACGGATATGAGCTGCAGTTCAACAGCTGAGCAGCACTGAATGATCTAGAGAGGTCCGAAGTCTCTTCTAAACCTTATGTTAATACGAATCTGCCAGCACAATCTCAAATTTCAAAATGTATGGCTTCTTTCTTTTTTTGTTTGATCTTTATGACCCTTTTTGAGTCTTTTTAAAATTTGATTAATATAGTCTTACATATTGGAGAGAATTATTGTTACATATTCATGCATACATGGATATTGACATAGTGACGATCCTAGACCAGGATCCACCTGGTGTCATCCATTCCTGAGCTCACGTCTCCTCTGTAATCCCTCTATACTACAGTTTGAAATGAACATGTATATGTATAATAATTGTTGACAATTCTGAGGTTCTCTGGCTGTCTGTGTATAGCTACGCTTCTAATGGGAGTTGAGTATTCCTGTTGTATTGATAAACCCTCTTGTCCCTCCCTCCTTTCCCTGCCTCCCTCCCTTCTCCCCTACCAACATAGGTATGGTTCCCCCAGCTTATGTGGAGTTCCAGCTATGGTGAGTTTATTACTTAAACTCAGCTGACTACCATCCAATCTTAGGTTTTACTCTAGCTTCCACATATGAGAGAAAATATTTGGCTCTTAAGTCTCTGAGTTTGGCATCTTTCAATCAGCAAAATATTTCTGTATGGCTTCTTTCTATGGCCTAATATTAGTCTGCCTTGTAGGAAAATATACATCCTATGGTAACATTAATTAATTGTTTAATGCAAGAGTAAGAGTATCCTGACAAATTTGCAAAATAACTGGATGTCGTCTATCCTTTCCAAATGATAGCGTTTTTATTGCAATGTTTATTCAATGTAAAAGCTTGAAGCATTTCGAGATCAAGCCGCACCACAAAGCAATTGCTCCTTAATGGAAGGGAAGAAGGCAGTGAGGGCAGGGAGTGTTGCAAAGGATTCCTCCAGGTCTGCCTTGAGCCAGGGCCTCCACAAAAGAGCCTGTCCTGGTGCTGAGGAGGGCAGGAGTGCAGATCTGGGCCTGCTCCTGGTGAGAAGGCCCTGCGACTTAGAAGCAAAGAGTTCCCGCTACAGAGCTCAGGAGGGAGGTGAGCAGAAACACAGGTGGGGCACTGCCCAAGAAGTCATGGGATCAGCCCAGAGCATTGCTGAAATGCACAAATTGAGGAAGGATAGCCAGCCAAGGAGGCAGGCAGAGATGAGTGAGATCCAGGAGAGTGTGGGATGGGACCCAGCGAGCTGGGCGTGAAGGAGAAGTCGTAAGCTGTAGCTAATGATGGAATGTTCCCTCTTTATTTTTTTATACTGGGGATTAAACCCAGGAGCTGATTACCTCTGAGCCTCGTCCACACGCTGTTTACTTTTTTAGTTTGAAATAAGGTTTCACTAAGTTGATTAAGGCCATGCTAAGTTGCCAAGACTGACCTCAAACTTGCCACCCTCCTGCCTCAGCCTCCTGAGTAGCTTGGATTATAGGTGTGATCCGCTGTGCTTGGCTGAACAATCCATCGGTTGCATGATATCTCCTTCAAGACCCTGAAAGAGCCCTAACAATTTGTTTTTCACATTTTGTGTTATATTTGTATGGGAAATTGTATAGAAAATTGTTAAGCTTTAAGCTCCACCATTCCATAGTCAGATGAAAGGAGACTGCCGATACGTGTGTTTCTGCTGAAGGAAAATCTCGGCTGCTTCCATTATGCACAATGCAGTCAAATTTTAGTTCTATTTAATGAATTGTTTTATAACATTTTAGAAAAATCTAAAAGAACCAGCATTTCCTTTAGATAATAAGAAGTATGAGGTAAATCTAATCTTCTCTCGCATGGTGCCAACATTACGTGGGTGATCATGTGACCCAACGGTCACACTGCTAGTTACCTCTGCAATCAGGGTGCTGAAGAGGCACATGCATGCCACGTGGCAGCACTGCTCAAAATAGCCAAGGTATGGAACCGACCAAGGTGTCCACTCATGGGTGGACACAGATATATGCACCCAAGCATGCACAAATTCACAATGGAATATTATCCAGCTATAAAAAGACCATGGAGTCCTGTCATTTGCAACAACATGGATGGAACTGCAGGACACCATGCTCGCTGAAATGTCAGGCACAGAAAGATAAATACCATATGTTCCCACTTATAAATGGAAGCTAAAAAGTTGGATTTCAAAGAAGTAGTGGTTACCAGAGCCTGGGCAGGCTGTGGGGGAGTGAGGGAGGAGAGGACGTGGCTAACAGGTTCCGAGGGTGCAGCTGGAATGTTCTACAGCCCCAGGAGGACTATGCTTGGAGAGGTTCAGTACCCCCAGCTCACAGGAATGACTAATGTCTGAAGTGACAGGTATGCCAGTTACCTGGTTCTGCTCATTATACCTTGTGCATCTGTGTTGAAACACCACACGACCTCGTGGACATGAACAATTACTGCGCCAACGAAAACATGCTTAAGAAACAACAAGGTAAGTAAGGCAGTGATGAGCCGCAACAGTTTCATGAGGAACGGGTCTGCTTTCTGTGGCCCTGTACTTAGCCTAGCACCTGGAATATGTTCAGAAGTGACAGGCTCTACAGCAAGCATTCAAAACCGAAGTTGTCAAATTTGACAGCAAAACCTTAGAGGCAACAAACGCGGACTGCTTTTAGAAGACACACTGCAGGTTCATCAGTAGGGTGACCCGCGTACGAAGGACAAGGCCTGGGGAAAGTACAGATGGAAAGCCATGCTTTGTGGGTCAGAAGCAAATCAATCCTTACCCACGCAGCATTGCGAATGTCCATCTTCAGGCGGATTTCAGGAGGCCACGCTGGAGGTCGGGCGGCTGCAGTCAGTTGTCTGGCATTTGTGGGGTGTGGGTATTTGTGGGGTTTGGGTATTTGTGGGGTGTGGGTATTTGTGGGGTTTGGGTATTTGTGGGGTGTGGGCATT